>BPTQ01000001.1:271829398-271913457 GCA_019973895.1 Chrysanthemum seticuspe | reverse complement strand
ATACCAATTGTAAGATATTAACTTTTCAATTACACATCATAACATTAACACATGAGCACATAGATGGTTTTAGAGAGAGAAAGAGTGGGATATTCTAGTGAGAGAAACTTGTGGAATATTAGATTATCAAAGAACATCCAACCCTCTACCTTGCAAGGTAGAGGGTATTTATAGGTTACAGACTAAACGACCTCCTGACGGCCTATGGATCAGGGATACATTGGGTAAAGACCCGACCTTCTTCCACGGTGTTGCACTAAACTATTTTACACTACTAACTAACTACGTAAACAGTAACTAATGACCAATCCACGAGCTAACTTATGCTAGATAATAGTTGGGGTGACCGACTCTTTCATCACTGGAATATTCTAATTCCTAACAGCCTTTGACTAGATCTACAAGACACCTTTCTCTAATGTCTTGTGTCTTCACTTCAAAGCACCTTTCACTAATGCTTCTTTGTCTTGACTTCTAAGCAGCTACCACAAGTGCTTATCCTATAGACGATAGATACCCTCCACTAATATCTTCGTCTTGACACTTGAGACATCTTTCACTAATGTCTTCAACACTACACTTCTTTGAAGAAAGAAAGGAATCATCAACAAGAAGACTTCAGTAGCCTTGATGATGAGGAAGCATGGCAACTCATGGACTTGAGCTTGCTCGACTTCAAAGGTGGTGATCTTGCCTTTAAGAGGAACCTAAAAGATCACACAAAAACAAAACTACAAACATAGATATCTTGGATCTAAGGTTAGTGAGTTTTTAACTCAGGGAGAAAGTGTGTTAGAAAGGGGTGAGAAATAATGAAGAAATGGCTCACTATTTATAGAGGAAAAATCCTACTGTTCCCCGGATTCCACGGATCCCTACCACAAGGGATCCGACTAGCACAAAGCTAGGGATCTGTGGAACGCTCCTCTTTGCCCATGGGTATTTTGGTTATGGGTCATGGGTCATGGGTTGAACCATGGATCTTTGGCTAGATACAATGTATCTCTAAGTGCAATGCACTTAGTCACTTGGGTATGGGTTGATCCATGGGTTATGGATATTATCCATGTATGATACAAGCATGATGGCATGCAATGGGTTATGGGTCAAGATCCATGGGTTATGGGCTTTGGGTTGTACCCAACTACATTCAATGTATTTGCCCAATGGGTTGTGATACTTAAGTTTCTACCCATTTATATTACCCAATATACTACATACTAGTTATGTGTATATTTTATCCAAATATGTAAACACTAGTTGTTGTACATATGTATTACTAAATCATAAAATCACTTATACTTGTTTTAGTGTTTTATGTGAAAATGTGAATATGTTAGAAACTATTAGTTCAAACCATTTACGTATTTGTTTCGTTAATATGATTTTACGTTTGTTATCGACAAAACATTAGAAATCGTAAAATATAAATAAACGTTTTTACGGCTTATTTGTATTAACAAATATCACGACCCTAATGGTCTTGACACGGTCCTGGTTAAGACCACGTGAACCAAACAAGCTCTAGAAGCTTTTCGGCTCCACGCGTCTCATCCAAACTCCAACAACAACTACCAATATGTTACCACAACGACCCGACCCGGACCCTTGGTCCTTAGGGGTCTCGTACACAATCCAAACACCACGAACGTGTCCCTAGTGGCTCGTTTTACCTATCCATCTCCATCCAAACACTCCCAAATGGCTTTTTCAATACCCAAACACAACCAGACAACATCCAAACATCAAAACCCATCTACTTGTCATGACCAAGAACATGTAAAAATTATAAAAATGCAAAAACACAAGAACAAGACACAACACACGATACCAACACACTAATTTACAAGTTTTATTAGTTTTAAACTCGTTTTAGACCCGTGTTCATCAAAACCCAAACAAAGTCGCCACATGTACGAGCCATATAGGTCACGTACGTGGCTAATAATGACTCAAACGTGTCATTTCCAAGCTCCATTTACCTTTATCAAACCCGATCTACAAATATAAGAAGAAACCCTAGATTCACGAATGGTTTTTGGACTATTTGGAGGTGTTAACGAGGGCTTCTAGGCGCTTGCTATATATATATATATATATATATATATATATATATATATATATATGGATGGAAAGAGGAGAAGAAGATCTACAAGATGGTGGTGGAGGTGAGGGCTCACGCACCGTCGTGTGTCTGGAACGGTGCCGGAAAGTGGCGGCGGCTAGGGTTGGCCGGATTAGGGTTAGGGTTTTGTGAGGAGAGAGAAGCTAGAGAGAGAAAGTGCAGGTGTGTGTGTGTTTTTAGAGAGAGGAAGTAAAGGGTGGTATGTTTTGGGAGGTGGGTATATATATTTGAGGAGAGGGACTAAATAATAAAAGAGAAAGGGGGAGGCGGCCGGCTACACCCAAGAAGGGGGGCCAAACCCGTAATTTTTGTTAAATTATCTCGTTTTCCCTTTCCCGAGCTCATATTTTACCCTACGAGGGTCCAACGGATTTCCTTCGACTTTCTATTGTTTTTATTTACGTTTTGCCACGAATTTTGATTATTTATGTGTCACGTTTTGTGTTACGGTTCAAAAGTTACGTTATCTCTCGTTATAGGATTGTATTGTGCCGAATCACATAGTGCTTAACGTAAAGGGCTTTAACTCATACGACGACTCATACGATAATAAAATAAATCATAAAAACCAATAACGATATCAAAACAAGTCATGGTTAACCGGAATAGCTTCTAAAGGCAACTACTCGGTCTAACTTAGCGTAATGCGGTTACCTAAAATGGGCTCCCTAATTGCCGGTTGTCACAGCCGCCCAGCCTGAGAAGAAACCCGTCCCGGTTTCACTTCGAGTTGCTTGATGTTACGAAGAGTTTAGGGTACTTCTTACGAAATACGTCCTCACTTTCCCATGTGAACTCTAGTCCATGACGGGAATTCCAACGAACTTTGATAGTCGGGATACGGTTATGCTTCAGCCGTTTAACCTCACGATCCATGATCTCAATCGGTTCCTCAACGAAATTCAAACTCTCATCTATACGGATATCTCTCATAGGTACAACTAAGTTTTCCTCGGAAAGACATTTCTTAAGATTACTAACATGGAAGACATCGTGTACACTGCTCAACTCCAAAGGTAGCTCAAGACGGTAAGCTACTGGTTCAATTCTTTCCAGGATTGGAAAGGGACCAATGTATCGGGGGTTGAGTTTTCCACGCTTGCCGAAACGTATCACCCCTTTCCAAGGGGAAACCTTCAACATGACACGGTCTCCTACCGGAAACTCTAAGGGTTTACGTCTCCTATCGGCGTAACTCTTTTGTCTATCACGGGCAGTTTGCAAATGATTACGAATCTGAACTATTTTCTCAAAGGTTTCTAGAACGAGTTCGGGACCGGTAAGCTGACTCTCGCTAACTTCCGCCCAACAAATCGGTGAACGACATTTTCGGCCATACAACGCCTTAAATGGTGTGGCCTTAATGCTGGTATGATAACTATTGTTGTAGGAGAATTCGGACAAAGGCTAGTATTTCTCCCAGCCTTTGCCGAAATCGATGACACAGGCACGAAGCATATCTTCTAAGGTCTTAATGGTCCTTTCACTCTGACTTCGGTTTGAGGATGATAAGCAATACTCATATCCAATTTTGTTCCTAAAGCCGTTTGTAAGGATTTCTAGAAGTTGGACGTAAAACGACTATCTCGGTCGGAAATGATCGATATCGGTACTCCATGACGTGATACTATCTCCTTGACATACAGCCGAGCGAGCTTGTCGATACTATCGACCTCGTAAGTGGCCAAGAAGTGAGCAGACTTAGTTAAACGATCTACGATTACCCATATAGCGTCATTGTCGTTAACTGTTCTCGGTAATTTGGTGATGAAGTCCATGGTGATTCGCTCCCATTTTCATACAGGGAGTTTGGGTTGAACTAAAAGTCCTGAGGGTTTCTGGTGTTTGGCCTTTACCTTGGAACAAGTCAAGCACCTACTGACATACAGAGCTATGTCGGCTTTCATGTTCGACCACCAGTAAAGTTTCTTCAAGTCATGATACATCTTATCGGCTCCGGGATGAATAGAGTATTTTGATTTATGCGACTCGTGCATAATCAACTCACGGATTCCGCCATGAATGGTATCCAGCTTCTGTCTCCGAAGCATAGGGTTCCATCGGAACGCTTCAAGAAGTCGTTTTCACTTTCTACCATTCCATGAAGTTTCTCAAATGGACGGTTCCTTTCCGTCAACGATGCAGCCTGGGCGGCTAAGATTTGAGACGGTAGAGGTGAAGTAATGGTCATTCCTAGGGATCGAACGAGTAAAGGTGGAATGTTCTCCTTACGGCTGAGGGCATCTGCAACGACATTGGCTTTACCAGGATGATAACGAATCTCACAGTCGTAATCACTGAGTAATTCCAACCAGCGACGTTATCTCATATTCAGCTCCTTCTGGTCTAAGATGTGTTGCAGGCTTTTATGGTCTGTAAAAACTACACACTTAGTCCCGTACAGGTAATGTCTCCAAATCCTAAGGGCAAACACTACAGCACCTAACTCCACGTCATGGGTGGTGTAGTTTTTCTCATGCTTCTTAAGTTGTCGAGAGGCATAAGCTATCACCTTCTCCCGTTGCATCAAAACATCACCTAAGCCTTTATGCGAAGCGTCGCAGTACACGACAAAATCTTCGCTTCCTTCAGGCAAAGCTAGGATGGGCGCACTACACAACTTCTCCTTCAGAAGTTGGAACGCTTCTTCTTCATTTTCTCCCCATTCATACTTAACGTCCTTCTGTGTCAGTTTGGTCAGCGACTTAGCTATATTGTAGAATCCCTCAATGAACATCCGGTAATAGCCTGCGAAACCTAGAAACTGTCGGACTTCTGATGGGTTCCTAGGGGCGGTCCACTCCTTAATGGCCTCAATCTTAGCTGGGTCAACACGAATCCCTCGACTATCTATCACGTGGCCTAAGAATTGTACGGTCAGAATCCAAAATTCACACTTAGAGAATTTGGCGTACAGTTGCTCTTGCCTCAACAATCCCAATATGAGCCTCAAATGCTCTTCATGCTCCTCTATACTCTTGGAGTATATCAAGATGTCGTCTATGAATACTATCACAAACTTATCCAGATATGGCTTACACACTCGGTTCATGAGGTCCATGAAAACCGCTGGCGCATTGGTCAAATCGAACGACATCATTTGGAATTCATAGTGCCCATAGCGAGTTCTAAATGCCGTCTTAGGGATATCCTCCTCTCGGAATCTAAGCTGGTGATATCCAGACCGCAAGTCGATCTTAGAAAAGACACTAGCTCCTTGGAGTTGGTCAAATAGGTCATCTATCCTAGGTAGTGGATACCGTTCTTCACCGTCAACTTATTCAACTCCCTATAGTCAATGCACATCCGGAACGATCCATACTTCTTCTTCACAAACAGTACCGGTGCTCCCCACGGTGATGAACTTGGTCGAATGAATCCCTTCTCTAACAACTCTGCCAACTGCTTAGACAGTTCCTCTAATTCTCTTAGAGCAAGTCGATATGATGCCGGGGCTAAAGGTGCAACACCAGGTATCAACTCAATTAGGAATTCCACTTGTCGGACAGGTGGAATCCCTGGCAGATTGTCGGGAAACACATCCGGAAAATCTCTAATGACAGGTACATCCTTAAGGTGTCTTTCACTCTTCTTCTCACTTTTCTTTTTAGAAATTCGAGCCAAGAAAAGACAACCTCCTCTATCGATGTACTTCTGGGCCTTAATACAAGAGATGGTGCTCAACCGGGAGGAACCTACACAGTCGCTCAGATATCCTTGTATGCTCAGAACTTTTCCGCCATACGGTACACGCACGATCTTCTCATCGCAGATGATGTGTGCACCGTTCTTCGACAACCAATCCATTCCGCTAATGACGTCAAAACTTCCTAAGGTAACTGGCAAAAGATCTATGCTAAACGGGTGGTCTAGGAAACTTAGTGTGCAACTTCGGACTACAATGTCCATCTTTTCCCTATTTTCATTAGCTAACTCCACATCATAACTTAACCCTATAGGTGTTGGGGAAATTCCTAGTAATGGCATAAAGGTAGTGGATACGAAACTCATATCGACACTGGTATCAAAAAATATGGAAGCATAGCGATTATTGAGAAGGAACGTACCCGTAACTACATTCGGGTCCCCACTGACTTCCTTCCCAATGACGTACACTCGCGCTGCTCCCACGTCTTTATGTTGATTCCCAACACCCTGGTTTCCCTGGTTCCCTTCAACCTCTTGCTTCACAGGGTTATTCCCATTACTTCCCACACCTCGGTTTACCAAACCTCCTCCATTACTGGGGTTTCCTCTCACCCACGGCTTTAGGCACTCATTCTTGAAATGCCCTTTCTTTCCACATCCAAAACAGGTGACAGCGGCCTTCCAGTCTGCTCCTTGTGCAGTTTGGGCCACAGCAAGGGGACGGGACCTACAGTCTCTGGCCATGTGTCCTACCTTAGAGTAATTCCCATACACTATTGAGCACTGCCCATGGTGGTGTCGGCTGCAACGATTACACAAGGGTTTGCTACCTTCATAACCCTTTTTCTCTCCATTACCTATAGCATACATCCTGGCAGCCTCTCGCCGTTTGTTGCTATCTCCCTTAACATTCTCATTCCTCTTCCTCTTATCACTCTTACTCTTGTCTCCTCCTTCTAACACAAGAAAGTCCATCAAACGCTGGGCTATGGTAACTGTCTCATGCAAGTTAGCCAGCTTCACAGCGATGACATCATTCCTAGTAGCTAGAGGCAATCCATCAGTATACCTCTCAATCTTAAGGGCCTCACTGCGAACCATTTCTGGGCAAAGCAACGACAACTCTTGGAAGCAACGGTTGTAAGTCGTCATGTCGCTACCCTTAACCTTATGGTTCCAGAATTCAACCTCTAACTTCTTAACCTCATTCCTAGGACAGTAAGTCTTGATTAGATGAGCCTTAAACTGGGCCCAAGTCATGCCATAGGCTATCTCTCTTCCTACTGATCTGTGATAGTTGTTCCACCAAGTCAACGCTTCGTCCTTCAGAGTAAACGTTGCGTACTTAACCTTAGAGTCCTCATCACAGTTACTAACAGTAAACACAGACTCAGTTTTCTCCATCCACCTTGTTAGGTAAACCACTCCCTCGGTTCCTCCAAACTCGATGGGACCACATAATCGGAACTCTTTGTAGGTACAACCTTGAGCTCGATTAAGCAGTGGGGTTCCACCAGAGGTGTTTGGATGATTGGACTCAGCTAGCAGCTCAGCTACACGCTGCGTCACGAGTTGGTCGGTATGGGCTTGATCTAAAGGCGGAGGGTTCGGTGGGACGTGACCATTCTCAGCTTGGTCATTAACGTCCGGGTTCTCAACAGCGGGGTTATCGGTGTTCCGGTTCTCAGTAGGTGGAATGGTCGGGGTCGGATGATGACCTCGACGGACAGGAGTAACCACAACATCAAGAGCTGCTCGGGTGGTCCTTAGCGGGTTTCGTCTTGGTGACATTGATCTGAAGGTTAACACAAGAGTTTTATAAGTTCACAACTCACGTTCTATTAGACTGGGTTTGGTTTCAAGGGATACCGAATACCGCACGAATACATAATCAAGCTAGCAAGGATAATACTACATTATAACGAAATAACTAAAGACCAAATCAAAACTAAAGGATGACTTTCTAATAACCATAACTCATAGTTTTCGAAGTGCAATACATGAAAGGATACAAAGTAATCAAAAACGATCCTAACAACGATACTAACAAGATAACTAGGATAGATTTACATCTCGAACTGGGCACTCCTTAGTTTCAAGATGGTACAATGCTATGAACCTAAAACAATCTAGCCACAATCACGAACAACTCTAACTGATCTCCTAACATCGTCAATCTCCCTCCATAGAGATGAAAGCTCAATACGCTGAGCGTCGCGATCACTCTTCAGATCCGCGACATCTCTCTCCAACTCGCCTACCTTGCGCCATAGCGCTCGGTCTGCCTCTCGGGCTGTCGCGAACCTCTCAGCAGGTCCCCTACCTGCTCATGGAGCTCCGACATGCCCTCTCTCAGAATCATAATACTCTTAACTACAGAACCCATATCTGCTCTCAGATCCTCTACACTAGCCCTCGACACTCTAATTAGTCGATATGACAACTGACTAAGCCTAACAGCCTGGGATGTAATCCGCTCCCAAATCAGACCAGTCTCTTCATACTCCTCGGGCTCTGAAGCAATCTCTGATGGCATATCTAAACCTAGCGGGCTACCTATATCAGGTGAGTGAGGAGGTGAGTCAAAGTCAAAGGGCTGCCCAGGAGAATCAAGCTCAGGAAAAGGTAAGGGAGAGCCTGGTCTTGGAGAATGCACCGAATGCGCATGACTCTGCAATGGCGGAGTACCCCCATCTGGGATATCCTCATCATCCTCCTCCTGAGGATCCACATCCTCCTCTACATACTCCTCCTTGTCCTCATACTCCTCATCATCCTCATCTATAGAGGGGGAGTCCATGAGTTGGCGTCTCTGTGAAGGTGAATCCCGAGGTGGAACAGTAGGGGATCTAGGTCTTCTATGAGATGGTGATGCAGGTGGTGATGACAGGAGAGATTGAGCTGACAGGTGTATAGGTGATGATGGTGGTTGTACAGACATACGAGCAGTACTACGAGTAAGTCTAGGAGTCTGGGCTCATGCTAAGACCTGATGCAATGTAAGCTGCCTAGATGAGCTAAGGCGATCAGATGATGATGAAGTGGAAGTAGAATGTCGGGCAATCACACAGGGATCACCCTGCGCAACAGTCATCAGAGTCCATGTTGGGGAAGTAGTAGCAGCAAGGACATCCTCAGACACATTATAAGCTAGTGAAGGCATGGTCTGTGACAAAGGCATAGGGAAAAACGACTATTTCTAAAAGCGCATCAACTTAACCAAAACATATATATCACGTAATGAAAGATTTTAAAATAAAGGTACCACATTACGCAAAATATGTATTTAAACAAAAACGCATAGGTTCTATTCTATCACATAATCCACGCATCATATATTCCCAAGTCACATCAATCATATAACAAGCTCATAATCTCCCAAAATCAATAATCATAACCCAAAACATAACATCTCAATAATCCAATCACAGTTCATAATATCTCAACAATCAAATCACAGTTCATACCATGATCAAATCAAGAAGCTTCGGCTTGGCATGTTGGCATGCGTCGGTAGAGGATCATTTTTTCTAAAAGGTGGTTATAGTTTAGGTTTTATTGAATACCTAGTTCTCTATAAACATGGCTCGAATACAATTATCCCAAAATAGTCAAATGTAAGGCCCAACATAGATTATGAAATAGGTCCGCATAATATTATCAGAGTTTCAATATGATCCTTCAACCATGCCTCATTGCTAATCCTCCATAGAACGAGCATTCCAACCATCAACTTAATTACCTGAGAAAAACAAGCTAAAAGGTCAGCTAACGTTGGTGAGTTCATAGGTTTAAGTATAAATTCAATAGTGTACTTGTAAGAGTTTATTTGCTATGCGAGACTGAGATATATACATAATAAACACACTAATCACATACCAATAACACAATCAATATCACAGCAGGGCCCTAAGCGACTCTAGCCAGCACAGTCGTAGCGAGGCCTAGAACAAATGCTACCTTGGACTAGGTCGGAGTAGATATCTATACTTAGCTAGGCAACAGTGTCATAACAAATGATTGCTACCTTAGACTAAGGCAACATCTACCACATATCTATCTGAACAGTCAACACATAAGCAAATCAAAAGAGTTTAAGAAGGTCCAAAAGAGTAACATAATTTCTCACCCCAATTTAGTTAAAAACAGAGATAAAAATGGGGCTATGAAACTCACCTCAAGTAGGCAAAGCACAAACAAACACTAGCAACGAAGATAACAGCTAACACGGCTCAGCAACTACTGACTCGGCACAACCTATTAATATTAACCAATTCTTAATATATAATCCCAAATTCAACGTTATCTACCCCAATGTATTCCTTTTTTTATCTTCTTGTTTCACCATTTAGTTCTAGCGTTTGGTATCGTCGTGTGTGTGGTATCGACTCAACAAGACACCATGAATGCACTCAAATGACCACAATGCGACTCATGACGACACAATGAGACGTTTAAGTGATAAGATTTATAGTTTAATAAGTTTCGGAATAAATAGTTAGACCTTATAGAATTCGCCAATTCGATAAACTCGATCATTTATTCGTGTCGCTTATTATCCCCAAAAACTAGTCACATCCTAACGAGTCATAAGGATAATATACCCATTAATAACGTTATCCTACGTGCCTAATGGGCTCTTATTAGATTCGTCAACCTAATAAGTCCGCTATCCACGTTGATTGACGCTATTAATGTAAGGTCATCCGTAACCCATGCACAACACATAAATAGTATTAAATGCTCATAAATGGCATTAAATGCTCATAAACGGCACATTTCGATAAACGTGCCCTCGAAACATTAAATAACTCGTTAATTAGAAAATATATCCATTTTTAGACGTTAGTTTCCATTTAAAATAGCGAATAACAAGGAGAGTCTTGTTATCGAATGTTTAGTGTAAAAACCATTTAACATTTATATTTCTTAGTTTTATTTACTTGTTATATATATATTACGTCAATTTCAATATAAGTTTCGAGTCGTTATCCGTTTCGAGTCCACAAGCTCGAGTCATGACCTCTCGGCTTTTATACGTTCTATAGTCCAATATATACTATAGTCCATGTTACGGCATTGTCGAGGTCAACTAAGACTAAAAAGTCAAAGTAACACCGACGTTGCGCAAAGTTGACATTTATAGTATTAAGTCCAAAGTAAATAATCACAATATCTCAAATCAACCTCCAATCAACCCATATCAATCTCGCCATCCAAACAAACTACCAATCATACCCGTAACCAATATCACGTTCCTAATGGTCTTGACACGGTCCCGGTTAAGACCACGTGAACGAAACAAGCTCTAGAAGCTTTTCGGCTCCACGCGTCTCATCCAAACTCCAACAACAACTACCAATATGTTACCACAACGACCCGACCCGCACCCTTGGTCCTTAGGGGTCTCGTACACAATCTAAACACCACGAACGTGGCCCTAGTGGCTCGTTCTACCTATCCATCTCCATCCAAACACACCCAAATGGCTTTTTCAATACCCAAACAACATCCAAACATCAAAACACATCTACTAGTCATGACCAAGAACATGTAAAAATGATAAAAATGCAAAAACACAAGAACAAGACACAACACACGATACCAACACACTAATTTACAAGTTTTATTAGTTTTAAACTCGTTTTAGACCCGTGTTCATCAAAACCCAAACAAAGTCGCCACATGTACGAGCCATATAGGTCACGTACGTGGCTAATAATGACTCAAACATGTCATTTCCAAGCTCCATTTACCTTTATCAAACCCGATCTACAAAAACAAGAAGAAACCCTAGTTTCACGAATGGTTTTTGGACGATTTGGAGGTGTTAACGAGGGCTTCTAGGCGCTTGCTATATATATATATATATATATATATATATATATATGGATGGAAAGAGGAGAAGAATATCTACAAGATGGTGGTGGAGGTGAGGGCTCACGCGCAGTCGTGTGGCCGGAACGGCGCCGGAAAGAAGCGGCGGCTAGGGTTGGCCTGATTAGGGTTAGGGTTTTGTGAGGAGAGAGAAGCTAGAGAGAGAAAGTGGAGGTGATAAGGTTTTAAAAGGTACCATTTTGAGGGGTCGTTTAAGTCCTTATTTGATCACTTTTGTATCTGTTATTGCTTAATATCGTTCCTTTTCACTTTTTAGGTCTCGTGAAGGCAAAATGCTGGAATGGCACTTATTTGGACGAAAAGGCGCGAATATATGAAGAAAATGGCCAAAGTCGAAATCAGACACTCACAGTCGCTGAATGTAGAAGGCGACGGCGTCAGGTTCTATGTACGACGCCGTCGGAAAATTATTGTGACGGGTCAGAACTCAAAACTCGTGTTTTCAAGAGACGGCGTCTAGTTATGAAAGAGTAGGCCGTCGCTACTCAGACGGCCTAGATTCGATCCAGACGACGTCAGAAGCTGAAGAGGACGGCGTCACGGACATAAGGTGACGCCGTCGCAAGGTTAACGTGGCCAAGACGAAACCCTAATGGCGGCGACACGACGGCGTCACTAAACATAAGGTGACGCCGTCGCAATTGTAATCTTATATATAGAATCCGAATTTTTCAGTCTTTGGAGGAGAGTCTTTGGAGTAAAAACCTAAAACCGAACCTAAGGTGTCTTGTACAGTATTTTAGGGTTTTTAACCCTATCTTACACCAAGATAAGTCTTTGCTTCATTAATTCAATTATGTCTTTGATTATTTGTGTGTATGCTTGCATGTTCTCCATGTCCGGCTAATTTATTTGTGTGTTTGCTTAGGAAGTATGAAACTTAATTATTGAATATTGATTGGTTGTTTCTTATCTTAGTTGATTAATGATCTAGTAATGCGATAGGTCATTCGTTGTGTACTTAATGCTTGATTCATCTTTGTGAACCTTAGAGTATGATTACCTGAGTGATTGTAGGCTAAAACATCCGAAGAGTGCCTTAGAGTAGGAGTCTATAATCTCTACGTGGATTTGTAGACAAGACCCTTTGGTAAGTTCAAAGAGTTAGGGAGAAACGCATACCCTACAACTTTAGAAACACAACGCAACTAGGAATAAGACGTGACACTCAACCATCAATAGGAGATAATTAAGGAGTAATACAAACTAAGTAAACACATCTTTAAACTATCATACGAGCACACATTAATTAGACATAGACTCCCACAACCTTAATTTAGATAATTAGATAATAGTAGAGTAATCGGTAGAAATACCAACCCCCCAAATCCAATACCCGAGATTCGTACTTTTCCATTTTCATAAAATATAAAAAGATAAAAAAATAATCTTCCTCAACCTTAACCTTAGCGTAGTAACTCCCTACTAGCATTCCTATTCCCCTAGAGAACGATATCAATACCCGTGGCTTACCCTAATTACTACACTACAACGATTAGGTTCACTGCCTAGGGTGTTATAAAACTTGCTCGAAGAAAAGGAAGTTTCCTTGACCCCGAACGACGCGTGTAGCGTTATCAAGTTTTTGGCGCCGCTGCCGGGGAATAGAATAGCTAGTTAGTAGTCCACCTCGTTTAGGTTTCTTTGCTTGATTCCTATCAAGTAAACTTTTTTCTCATTTTTAGATTTCTCTTAGTCTATCCCCCTTCTTCGTAACCTTTGTTCGTAACCTCATCACTTTTCATCATGGAAGGTGATAACCCACTACCATTCATCAACATACCACCAAATGACCCGCCAAGAGCCCGTACTCTTGGTGAATACTCGAGACCAAGCCACTTAGGCTATAGGAACACCATTGAGCTTCCCGACCAAGCCCAAACTACGGCCCTGCGATCCGACACCATCCGGTTGGTGCAAAACGGATGTGCATTCCATGGACTTCGTTCCGAAGATCCAAATCAGCATCTGAGGGATTTCCTCAAAATCGTCGATTCCATCGACCTTGATGCTACTACTCGGGAGACCACGCGCCTGCGTCTCTTCCAATTCTCTCTACGGGACCAAGCTAGTAATTGGCTTGAGCGACTTCCCGCCGGCTCCATCTCAAGTTGGGATGATCTTACTTCTCGCTTCCTTGCTCAATTTTTCCCACCGGGGAGAACCACTAAGCTTAGGAATGACATCTTGATGTTCCAACAACGTCAAGGTGAATCTCTCTACGAAGCATGGACCCGATTCAAGGACTTACTTCATAAAGTCCCTCATCACGGCATTGATCTTTGGCTCCAAGTCCAAATCTTTTATGATCATGTCAATTTTCCCACTAAGCGATCCATTGACCAAGCGGCCGGTGGAAAACTTAGTGATCTCACCGCAGAAGAATCATGGGAAATAATAGAGGACCTTGCCCTCTATGACAACGAAAGTTGGGATGACCCCCGTGAGCTGCCCAAAACCGTCAAGGCAATCTCCTTGCCTCCTCCCGACCGTAGGATGATCGAACTTGAAGATCAGGTTAAATTCCTCATGAGTTCCTACGAAAATCCTAAGTCTTCACACCATGTGAACAAAGCTTCCTCTTCATGTGAGCCGTTTTGTGATCCTCATAACACACGCAATAGCACCCGATCCCCCGAACACGCTTTTGTTGACTACGCATCCTCGCGTGTTAATGGAACAGGAGGAAGATTCCCTACAGCACCCGGACCTAGGAATTTCAATGAAACCCGAGAGGCATGGAAAGGAAAGCCTGATTTCTACTGGGGACAAACCAAAGAATTCACCTCTAATGATTTCTCATGGCCCCCACCTAACGGTCCTAACCAACAAAACATCGAAGGGATATTGCAAAACCTAGTTACATCCCAAGAAACCCAAATAGCTAAGCTCTCGGACCGCTTTAATAATCAACAAGCCGAGATGGATAGGAAAATAGACAACCTTTTGAAAGCCATAGCTAATAGTGATAAGAAGGTTAGTGCAATCTCAACTCCCGAGCCTTCAGGCATAGAGATTAAGGATCCAAGCAAGCTAAAGTATGTCCAATTCGTCAATACCATCGCCTTAGTTGAACCTGATGAAGCAAATAACGAAGAGGACTATACACTAGTGGATGAGGAAATACCCGAGGAAATAGATGAAGTAGACATTGACTATTTCAACAAATTTCCTACGGACGAAGAACTATCTCGCCACCCTCACTTAGTGCGTGACCTCCGTCACATGTATGTTAGAAAAAGTCCTCGAATTAAGTTTGGGAACCCTTGGAATCTTAACATACCATGTGTCATAGGACACCTTTTTGTGGCAAAAGCTTACATTGATCGCAAGTCCCCAATCAACATCATGACTAGCACCTACTACAATTGGATATTGAAGAAGCCTATTCCAACTAGGCAAGACCCTAATGATCCTAATGTTAGTTGCAATTTTCTTGGTAGAGTTAAGGGATTGCCCGTTTATGTAGGTAGTTTCACGTTTCCTACGGACTTCATAGTTGTGGATAACATTAGCACGGCCATAGACCCTAGCTTGTCCCATGTTATTTTAGGAAAACCTTTCATAGAAAGCACCGGGATGACCTATGACCCCTCATTAGGAGTAGTGCGGTTCAAGAATAAGACCGATGACATAGCTTACCAAATGCCGTTTAAGATTGAGAAATTTTCATCACTCTCTAATGATGAAAAGGAACTTAAACTATCGGTCTATTATAGGAATGATGAGGATAGGGAGAAAGGTGTTGATTATGTTATGGCTAAGATTTTCGGATTCTACAAGGATTGTTTGAGCCTAGGACCGGAATACAGGACCGAATGGGGAGAAGATGAACTCTTAGAGAAGCGCATTTTAGGGCACTTCTACAACATGGAATCCCCCATTAGAGGCCATGAAGAGGGCGATAGTGAGAAAACGTAGGAGCACGACTACGAGTCTAGCTACAAGACTCTTTAATAAAGAAAAGCGCTTCGTGGGAGGCAACCCATGCTTAATTGTTTGCTTGTTAGTGTCATATATCTTTTATTAATTGTTTATCCTCATGTTTAAATTTGTAAAAATGCTTTATTTTGTTTTTGACTTCGTCTTAATTACATATAAAGGTATTTTACATAAGGGATAAGTGTAGGGAGGATTACACACGTTTTCAAAAGAAACGTAAACATGAGAATAACAATTAATTAAAAGATATATATGTTTGTTTGTTCGAGTCAAATGCTTGTATCGAGTCATAATGAATGTTTTGCAGAAATTTTTCCAGATTCTAAAGATGTAAATTTTCCAGAAATTTTTCCAGAAAATCGCAGACCAGTTTTTGTCAGGATAACCTGACGGCGTCAGGATTGAAACCTGACGGCGTCAGGAAGGAGTAAAAACATCAGATTACTTTTTCTCGTTTTCTGAGCTACTTATAAATTTTTGGAATTTTCCAGGTATTAATTTTCTTAAAAATTTTTGTAAACATTCATTCCGCAAGCATTATATCCTAGTTTAAATCGAGTCTTATATATATTATTACCGCCGATTTTACGCGAAGGTTTCGTTTGTTTTCTTCAAGTGTGCAGGTTTAGTTTGTCAAGAAGAAGTTACATAAGATTGGAAGGAGCTTTTCACGCAATTATTCTTCTTGAAAAGAATTTAACCACCACTTTACACGGATCCTACCGAGCTAATCAGGGGAGTATTAGTTTCTTTCGTTTTTAATTACCTTCTTTTATCATAACTTTGATACTTTCGGGGAACATTGGGGACAATGTTCAGTTTAAGTGTAGGGAGGGAAAATAAAACGGGAACTTTGAAACTATGCTTATCCTTGACTATTTGCTTTGTCCAATTGTGATTGTGTAATAAACCATGAGAAATGTCGGTTAGGGTAATTTTGGCACCAAATTTAAATTTTTTCATGACATGTAGGAGTGGGCCATTAGTCTTAACAAAAGCGTCTCACGGATAGGAAGTTGCATGACTAGCACAAAACCCTTTACCACCCAAATTCCACCCAAAATGTGAGGATCGCCCTTAGATTAGTAGGAATTAAAGCATTCATCTTTAATGCTTAGAGTGTGAACCGGTAGTATATTAGATTCTAGAACTTGTTTTGTGATGCATTCCGAGATCGCAAGTGAGGCTACACTTGTGTAGTTAGGAATAACTAAATGATAAGAGGCATTAGGATAAACCCTTGTTTGATACCTGTAATATAATTACTTCTTCCATATCGGTCGAGTAATTCCCCCACACCCTTTGTGTTGTACTCATCTTTAGTACACGATACCCCTAGTTAACCCCTCAGAGCCTATCCTTTTCGCGGTTCTCGTGATATTTCGATTTTTTCCGGAATATCAATGAAGAGCATTGTTTACACCCCACCCCCAAATATACACCCAAATCGCCTTAGCCTACCCCTTATGCACTCACTTTTAGTGCAAATGTTTGTTATCACCCTAAACCCTTAGTTCAATTATCTAGTTGCTTGCATAAGTTGCTAAGTCGAGTCATATCCTTTGTATACAGTTTTGGGATGATTGGGATTCATGGGGAAAGTTAAAGTTTATGAAATGACGGGAAGGGAACGTTAAATTCAAATTCCCTTTGTTTGCATAATAATGTACCCCAAGTGTTTTGATCTTGTCAGATCGGGTCAAATTAGTGTTAGAATAATAAAAACTCAAGTGTAGGGATGTCCCTGTAAATCCCTAGTATTTTGATGTTATCGTAGAGGATGGTAGAGTAAAAGTGTATGAAAAAAAAAAAAAAAAAAAAAAACGGGCTACCATCCTACATCTATCTTTTAATTTATGTTTGTTTATTTCAGTTATCTAGAATTTAGAGTGTCGAGTCTTGGCTTAGCAACGCCATTCTTCATATGCAGTTAACATAAAGATTTTTGACTTACCACCACTAAATAGCCTATCCCACCAAACCCTTATTTCCCTACCGTAAGCCTAACATTACAACCCTTTAAAGACCTCTTTGATAGTCTTTCCTAGGTGCTTACGCCAAAGCGATGGAGGTTTGATCTATTCTCAAGCCTATGGTAATCTATGTACTAGGACCGGTTAATGAGTGTTTATCTTCCATTTCCTATATTGTTATATTTCATTTATACACCTGAGAGAGATGTGAGTATCCAAACACCCCATGTGAGGTGCTAGTATGTAATTTCCGTGCTTGTTATGACTTTTGCGGGGCTTATATGTGTTGTGGACCGTTTTGAATTAATGCTGAATGACCCCTAACTTATAAATTAATTGGCTAAAAGCACATTTGCTTGAGGACAAGCAAATAACAAGTGTAGGGATATTTGATAAGGTTTTAAAAGGTACCATTTTGAGGGGTCGTTTAAGTCCTTATTTGATCACTTTTGTATCCGTTATTGCTTAATATCGTTCCTTTTCACTTTTTAGGTCTCGTGAAGGCAAAATGCTGGAATGGCACTTATTTGGACGAAAAGGCGCGAATATATGAAGAAAATGGCCAAAGTCGAAATCAGACACTCACAGTCGCTGAATGTAGAAGGCGACGACGTCAGGTTCTATGTACGACGCCGTCGGAAAATTATTGTGACGGGTCAGAACTCAAAACTCGTGTTTTCAAGAGACGGCGTCTAGTTATGAAAGAGTAGGCCGTCGCTACTCAGACGGCCTAGATGCGATCCAGACGACGTCAGAAGCTGAAGAGGACGGCGTCACGGACATAAGGTGACGCCGTCGCAAGGTTAACGTGGCCAAGACGAAACCCTAATAGCGGCGACACGACGGCGTCACTAAACATAAGGTGACGCCGTCGCAATTGTAATCTTATATATAGAATCCGAATTTTTCAGTCTTTGGAGGAGAGTCTTTGGAGTAAAAACCTAAAACCGAACCTAAGGTGTCTTGTACAGTATTTTAGGGTTTTTAACCCTATCTTACACCAAGATAAGTCTTTGCTTCATTAATTCAATTATGTCTTTGATTATTTGTGTGTATGCTTGCATGTTCTCCATGTCCGGCTAATTTATTTGTGTGTTTGCTTAGGAAGTATGAAACTTAATTATTGAATATTGATTGGTTGTTTCTTATCTTAGTTGATTAATGATCTAGTAATGCGATAGGTCATTCGTTGTGTACTTAATGCTTGATTCATCTTTGTGAACCTTAGAGTATGATTACCTGAGTGATTGTAGGCTAAAACATCCGAAGAGTGCCTTAGAGTAGGAGTCTATAATCTCTACGTGGATTTGTAGACAAGACCCTTTGGTAAGTTCAAAGAGTTAGGGAGAAACGCATACCCTACAACTTTAGAAACACAACGCAACTAGGAATAAGACGTGACACTCAACCATCAATAGGAGATAATTAAGGAGTAATACAAACTAAGTAAACACATCTTTAAACTATCATACGAGCACACATTAATTAGACATAGACTCCCACAACCTTAGTTTAGATAATTAGATAATAGTAGAGTAATCGGTAGAAATACCAACCCCCCAAATCCAATACCCGAGATTCGTACTTTTCCATTTTCATAAAATATAAAAAGATAAAAAAATAATCTTCCTCAACCTTAACCTTAGCGTAGTAACTCCCTACTAGCATTCCTATTCCCCTAGAGAACGATATCAATACCCGTGGCTTACCCTAATTACTACACTACAACGATTAGGTTCACTGCCTAGGGTGTTATAAAACTTGCTCGAAGAAAAGGAAGTTTCCTTGACCCCGAACGACGCGTGTAGCGTTATCAGGAGGTGTGTGTGTGTTTTTAGAGAGAGTAAGTAAATGGTAATATGTGTTGGGAGGTGGGTATATATATTTGAGGAGAGGGACTAAATAATAAAAGAGAAAGGGGAGGTGGGGCCGGATACACCAAAGAAGGGGGGCCAAACCCGTAATTTTTGTTAAACTATCATGTTTTCCCTTTCTCGAGCTCATATTTTACCCTAAGAGTGTCCAACGACTTTCCTTTGACTTTCTATTGTTTTTATTTACGTTTTTCCACGAATTTTGATTCTTTATGTGTCGTGTTTCGTGTTACGGTTTAAAAGTTGTGTTATCTCTCGTTATAGGATTTTATTGTGCCGAATCACATAGTGCTTAACGTAAAGGGCTTTAACTCATACGACGACTCATACGATAATACAATAAATCATAAAAACCAATAACGATATCAAAACAAGTCATGATTAACCGGAATAGCTTCTAAAGGCAACTACTCGGTCTAACTTAGCATAATGTGGTTACCTAAAATGGGCTCCCTAATTGCCAGTTGTCACAGCCTCCCAGCCTGAGAAGAAACCCGTCCCGGGTTTCACTCCGAGTTGCTTGATGTTACGAAGATTTTAGGGTACTTCTTACGAAATACGTCCTCACGTTCCCATGTGAACTCTGGTCCATGATGGGAATTCCAACAAACTTTGATAGTCGGGATACGGCTATGCTTCAGCCGTTTAACCTCACGATCCATGATCTCAATCGGTTCCTCAACAAAATTCAAACTCTCATCTATACGGATATCTCTCATAGGTACAACTAAGTTTTCCTCGGAAAGACATTTCTTAAGATTACTAAGATGGAAGACATCGTGTACACCGCTCAACTCCGAAGGTAGCTCAAGACGGTAAGCTACTGGTCCGATTCTTTCCAGGATTAGAAAGGGACCAATGTATCGGGGGTTGAGTTTTGCACGCTTGCCGAAATGTATCACCCCTTTCCAATGGCGGTGACGATCGGTGGAGGTGACATCCAGTGGTAGAGGTTCGGTGGTGGGAGTTGTGGTGGTGGGTATGGTGGTATTATTTGTGTGTGTGTTTTTAGTGTGAGATGAAATAGTGTGTGTGTTAGAGAGATAAGTTTTTTAAAGTTACCAAAGATAATTGGTTATTGACTTTTAACATTCAAGTTTCAACATTCCATTATCACCTTTGACATTTTTTTATTTTATGTAGTTAAAATTAAGATATTACTACCTTTTTAAGAAAACAAAACATCGTCCTGCAATTAGACAAGATAATAAAAGAGAAAATAACCTAAATAGAAGAGAATTGATACCTGCACCACAACTTTTGATGCTTGCACCACAATTTATGCATTACAGTTTGTACCGTACAATACTGTAATGCACAAATTGTGGTTCGTGCATCAAAAGATGTGGCGTGAGTATCACCCCCTAAATAGAAAGGAAAAGAAAAAACGAACCATATAGGATTGGGATCCTCTCAAGTTGAGAGGATAACTTGACTCAAGTTGGGAATATATGAGTCATTGGATTTGATCCAATGACTCAAATCAAAAGAAGTTCTTTTAGTTTGAGCCATTGGATTTGCCATTGGATCAAATCCAATGGCTCACAATCATTCAACTTGAGTCAAGTTTATTTAACTTGAGTCAAGTTAATCTTCTCAACTTTAAGGGATCTCATCCCAACCATATTTGACTTGAGAAATGATACATGGACCTAAACTTAGGCCTAAACTACTTGGTATCATCCTGATGAGTTGTAAAATAAGTAGATCCCTGTCTGCAACCATCAGAATACTGACACTTGGTTTTAGGTGTAAGTTTAGACATAAGTTTAAGTCCATGTATCATTTCCCTAATTGATATATTCAACTTGTGATTGCACAAGATAATTCCACCTGGTTTCTTGGAACAAGGCCCACACGAAATTTATAAGGGTACTACTAAATACACTAAAAGCAAATTTAAAACATTGATAATTGTGTCATTTTATATTCCTCGTAAATTGCAATAGAGAATGAAGTAATTAATATTAATTAATCCTAATATTAGTCATAGGGTAGCTGTAGTGTTGATAAAGTTTGTTTTTTTTTTAATTAGTAATTTATACATCAAAATAATCACGACATTTTTCTTACGTTTATTTTCACTTTTAATTTTTTTTCGTAGCTTTCTAACTTTTGGAATTCTTGTTTGATTTGCCATATCTGGCGACTAGAGATGACGATATACGTTTTTTTTGCTACATTATAAACTATGATAAACCATTTGTATGTTACATGGTTACATTATAATTAATACCGTTAGCGAATAATATTATTTGATTGTATTTGTTTTCGTATCGTCGTTGCATCGTGATGCAAGTCTGCCATTTTTTAAAGCAACACTGTGCGGTAAAGTTGTTCCATTAAATTATCGCCATGTGTTAAGTTAGCATCATGAAAAACATATGATCGCGTAAGCAACTTGCTATAAAAGCTTTTTATTATGTTACTAAATGCGTAAATAAGAAAACAAACTAATTTCCAATTAAAAACTTCTATTGGACATTTTTTTTCCTTCTTTAAAAGTAATGCATCGGAAAAATCTTGCTATCGTCAAAAAAATATAATTACACGGGTACCCGCTGGCGCAACGCGCGAGTACCCGACTAGTATATATAGGTATGTATATGTATATATGACATATGTATATAACAAAAATAAAAAATAACTATACAAATAAATAAATAAGAAAAAAAAAAGTTAAGATAAATAATGATTAACTAATTATATATATATACTATTAGGCGGGGTGGAAAACAGTAACCCAGCCCGCATTTAATGCCAACTTTGGCAAATTGGCAAAAACAGCCCCTGAGGTCCAAGTGTCGTTACGAAACAAGTCCCTTAGCATTAATTGCTATCTTTAGCAATTTGGCAAAAATAGTCCCTAAGGTTTAAGTGTCATTGCAAAGTAAGTCCAAACATTAAATGCAAAGTTTCACAACTTGGCAAAAACAGCCCATGAGGTTTAAGTGTCGCTACAAAGTAAGTCCTTTAAGGCCAATCCTGCTGCATCGCGCGGGTTTTCGACACTCGTAATAACTAAAAGTAAAAATAAAAAACAATCCAATGATTAGTTTAATTGTATTAAGTATAAAAAAGTAAGTCAATAATTATATTTTAATGTAATAAGTCAATGATTTCATAATCATTTTGGTGTATTTAGACTCCCAATTTATAATTCCCCATGAAACTTGAACCACACGTATCTCACGACTAGACATAAAATAAAATTAAGAGTGAATTACATAAATCGTCCTTGTGGTTTGGTCAAAATAACGGATTTTGTCCCTATACTTTTTTTTTGACGCGTTTCGTCCCTGTGGTTTACAAATCTTACGGATTTTGTCCCTCGTCCAAAAATGTCCGTTAAGTGTTTTGCACCGTTAGTCCTTCGTTAGTGCAGTTCGTTAAGTGTTTTGCACCGTTAGTCCTTATTTTTTAAAATGTAGTTTTTCCCAATTAGTCCCTCGGTTAATAATAGTTATCGCCCGATTTTTTACGTTTTTGTCCGTTTTTATCCGTTTTCATTCGTTTTTATCCGTTTTCCCCCCGTTTTTTTTCGTTTTTCGTCCGTTTTTTACGTTTTTATCCCTTTTCGTCTGTTTTCATATGCTTTCGTCTGTTTTTTACGCTTTTGTCCGTTTTTGTCTGTTTTTTATCCAATTTCGACCGTTTTTTTACATTTTTATTCGTTTTCGGCGGTTTTTTTACGTTTTTGTCCGTTTTTTTTCGTTTTCGCCCGTTGTTTTACGTTTTTCTTACATTTTGTCCGTTTTTCTTTCGTTTTTAAAATTTTTTCCAAAAAAAAATATTGGAAAAAAAATATTTCCGAAAAAAAAAATGAAAAAAAAAAAATCAAATTTAAAAAAAAAATTGAATAAAAAATTTTAAAAAAAAATTTTGAACAAAAATATTTTTTTTCAAATATTTTTTCAAATATTTTGAAAAAAAACGGACATATTAAAAAAAAAAACATATTTGAAAAATATTTTTTTTATTCAAATTTTTTTTTGAAACGGGCAAAAACATACCAAAAACCGATAAAAACGTACGGGCGAAAACGAAAAAAAACGGACAACGGGCGAAAACGAAAAAAAACGGACAAAAACGTAAAAAAACTGGCGAAAACGAATAAAAATGTAAAAAAACGGTCGAAATCGGATAAAAAAACAGACAAAAAACGGATAAAAACGGACAAAAGTGTAAAAAA
Organism: Chrysanthemum seticuspe; assembly: GCA_019973895.1. Lineage (NCBI taxonomy): Eukaryota > Viridiplantae > Streptophyta > Magnoliopsida > Asterales > Asteraceae > Chrysanthemum > Chrysanthemum seticuspe. The sequence goes on along the minus strand of BPTQ01000001.1, from coordinate 271,889,805 downwards.
CAGACGAAAACATATAAAAACAGACGAAAAGGGATAAAAACGTAAAAAACGGACGAAAAACGAAAGAAACGGGGGGAAAACGGATAAAAACGAATGAAAACGGATAAAAACGGACAAAAACGTAAAAAATCGGGCGATAACTATTATTAACGGAGGGACTAATTGGGAAAAACTACATTTTAAAAAATAAGGACTAACGGTGCAAAACACTTAACGAACTGCACTAACGAAGGACTAACGGTGCAAAACACTTAACGGACATTTTTGGACGAGGGACAAAATCCGTAAGATTTGTAAACCACAGGGACGAAACGCGTCAAAAAAAAAGTATAGGGACAAAATCCGTTATTTTGACCAAACCACAAGGACGATTTATGTAATTCACTCTAAAATTAAATTAAACAAGGATTGCTACGATGCCGCCGCGTTGCGGCGGGGCATTTTATATTTATGAATATACATGTTCAGAGTTTCAGCTACAATCACCATAGCGAGAAAGAGAGTTTAAGCAACTTCCTAACCGAAAACCATCGTATACAATTCACAGACTTACAACAAAGTAAAGGGTCCTTGGGATAGGCATTGCATTAAGAATGAGAACGTCAACTCGAGTGTTGAATGAAGCAATCATTTCCTTCTGCTTGACATCGAATCACTGTAAATAAATAGAAAAAACATGTATCACATACTACATATCTAAATTGTCACTTCATCAAGTATCAGAAGTATTAAACAAAAGGCCAAGGAGTGAATGATATAGCCGTACGGTATGGCTAAAAAATACATCCATAATATAGTCGTACGGTAACTCACAATTAAATTAGAGTTAACAAACTTACACAACTGACTTGATCTAGGCATATCTTTCCTCCCTTAAGAATCTTGTATACCTTGGCTTCATACAAAAGTTGTGGATGTTTCGTCTTAGTATTCTCCTGCATAGTCCAAGAAAAACAATCATATCCCAAACACCACATTCACAAAACCATCCTTTACTTGATCCAAAAAAGATGAACCAAAAGACCCTTTTGTGCAAAAAAACAGCAACAAAACTCACCCTTTTGTGCAGAAAAAATCAGCAACAAAATGCACCCTTTTTTGCAGAAAATCAGCAAACAAAACGCACCCGTTTGAGCAGAAAATCAGCAAACAAAACGAACCATTTTGTGCAGAAAAATAAGCAACCAAATGGCCCTGTTTGGGCTGAAAATAAGCAGAATCATACACCGCTGTTTGGGCTGAAAGTAAGTGTATCCAAACGCCCCTAATGAACTGAAAATAAGCGGAAATAAACGCTCCTGATGGGCTGTGACAACATACAAACAAACATCCTGTAAGCCATATATGTAAGAAAATAATGTTATATACATATAGTTTAGTAGTACGATAGTTTTTTTAAACGTTCCAAATACACCTCTTGCAACTATGTTGGCTGAATCTTTTTTATTGATCAAGGTGTTGCAAATCAGTAGCATATAATTAGTTTCTAAGATCAAAGCCGTTAACGAACACTCACCCGTCGAATCTTTTCGTATTGGTATCTTTCCAAGGATCAATAGGATTGTGATAGCCAAGATTAGTAACAGCAACTTGAGTATGCCAGTTCAGCTGATGTATTAAGCAATTTCAATAGTAAGTTGCAATCATAACACAATTACATGTGAAAATATATTGAAAGTGTAAGTGCAGCTGTCTAAAGGTGGCTCACCTTGTGCAATAATATATCATAACATCTAAATTTGATAAAAAATATCATCATAGCATGTTACCTTTTGTAGGGCGTGTTTGTTGTATGACTGTTTGTCCGTGCATATGACCCGGTGGAGCAGAACTGATTTCACAATCTCGACCATTTGTTTGTCACCGTGGTTTCACATCTGACCTTGCGCGGTAATAAAAGAAGGTGGTATATCCCTGCGTATGGTTCCATCTTCAAAATCGAACATGACGGGTCCGTATTAATTGACTCACATGATTTAGACATATGCAGAAAACCAACTTAGTTAATTACCAATAGAATGCCGTGAAGGACAGTAGTGTGCTCTTCGATTGCTGCTTACGTCAACCATGAAGCTAAAATCAGCGCGTGGTCATTTTTTAGACAGTTGCAGTTTCATGAAATAATGATAAAAATATTAAATCTTAAAAATAGTACTCAATAGTAATGGTAGCTACTGCATACAGGTTTGTTTCTTCAAACAATTTTTAGCGTAAAGATTCAACCCTTAAGGAAACACGAAATATTTGGGCTAAAAACTACGCATACCTGTTAACTGTACCCAAACTCACCCAACTCAACGCCCAAGTCAGCACCCAAACGTACCCATTTCAGCCCCCGTTTCAGCATAAAAACCCACCCACTTCAGCCCGTAAACACACCCATCTTATCCCCCGTTTCAGCACCCCAAACACGCCTGTTTCAGCCTCCAAGCTGACACCATCTTGATCCCCACACCGACCCATTACATATTCCGTTTCAGCACGCAAAGCTACCTATTTCAGCACACAAACGCACCCATTTCAACACCGCTTCAGCCCCCAAACGCACACGTTTCATCCCCATTTCAGCCCCATCTTCAGCATCCAAACCCACCCGTACGTACATCAGTATATGCATACCATTCAAAGTGTCATAAGATATTAAATATTATACAATTAATTGTTTTGATAGGTTTTATTAAATATTATACACTGAATGCCATTCAAAGTGTCATCAGACATTAATTGTTTAAGGGCATAGCCATACTGATGCACTCAGATATTAAATATTATACATCAGTATATGCATTCAAAGTGTGATAAGATATTAAATATTATACCATTCAAATTGTTTTGTTATTGTAATGACAGATTAGAATTAGTATACATCAAACAATTAATTGTATATAGCATATGGGAGATTGCTAAAATATTTATGAAACAACCATCCCCCATACATAAAATACTGTTAACTCGAAAGTTCATGTGCAGCAAAAAGGCGCTTGACAATATTGATTACCCAAGCTACTTATCAAGTTAATTGTAAGTACAATAAGGTTTTTTGAATAAAGATTTTGGAACTTTTGGTTTATTGGTTGAGTCATGTACCTTAGTTTTGAATGTAGGGGATAACGAACAGTATCCATCTTTGCCAACCTAAACACACAAACCACACAACAATCACGAAACAATCGAGATGTACCAACAAACGACATACTATTGATAAAGGCCAATAGTAATTGGAAAATATTAATGACGTACTAAAGGCCAATAATAAGGCCAATAGTAATTGGAATATAAAGGCCAATAATAAAGGCCGTCAAAAGGCGCACACACCTGCTCCAACAAACGACATACTATTGATATAGGCCAATAGTAATTGGGACATTACCAAAATGACTACTTACAGGACGACATCATCGGCAGTTGCTCCCTAGCTGCCACTACCTGCACGTTCACGCTTAAACTCATTTATTCATAAATAAGTAAAAATGATACTAAGTTTAGTTACGTGGCAAGTTTAGAGTTACGTCTGTCAAAAAACGAACTTAAAGATACACATGAGTACTAACCCGCGACCGATTCCACAGTCACGCTCAAACACCCTCCGTGAGAAATCAATTATGCGTTACATGTCTGCAGATACGGTCGTTCCCCTTTAGTTATATTTTCCCTAAGCTTTCATACTTGTAACATCTTCCCCTTCATTTGTTTACAATATACGGTCGTTCCGCTTTTCAATATATTAAGCAAATAAATTCTGAGGCCGTGCCACTTAGAGCCTAGCGGGTTCCACTATGTTAGAAGAACGTCGTACATCCTTGCGTATAATTCCAGCTTCGCCTCATACCAAAAGCTGGTGTGACAGCGGGAACAAATGCAGTTGCAAGGATCGAAGGCTTTGTACTCATTCGTCAGGCCTACATGTTGCACAAAGAAACAGATCAAAAACCTATGCACCCAAACACATATAGCGAAACACGGGATCACATATTTTCGGCTTTTACTTATGGCTTATATGCACTTTTAAATTCTGAATATTTCAATGGTTCCTTTTCATATAAAATATGCAGTAAGCAGCTTTGTTATTACATTTTTTGCTACGAAAAATATTTATATATAGGGATATATGGTTTTATTTTTCCCCCTCGAAAATTATTTCATGGCTCAGCCCCTGAATAAGCTCATAAGCATATAAAATATGCAATCCCAACAACAACAATGATACCCAATCCCACATGAGCGGGGTATGGGGCAATCCCAAACAACCCTTAAAGTAATCTAAAGTTGCTAGCACTTAGGTACGTGGGATACCAAAACGAATGACAGTAGGAAATTCTTACTTGCAAGCAAAATCTCACCAATAATCCAATATAAGGCATTTAAATATTCTATAGAGAAACAAAAGGCGCCACGTGACCCTCTCAGTTTGCTTTGGACTGGGTAGGATGTACAACAAACAAAAATTATTTGATTAACCAAGAATAAAAAACACAAACTGCTGTTGCAAACAACAGAACCTCAAAAATTATAGTCCGCCATGGCCCAACGGTATAGTCCATAATCTCAAACCAACAATGTCTTTGTTTAGCCAATCCCATGATAGTCTCAAATAATTATTTCAGAAGTTAATGTTTGAACACATTTTCATCTTAAATATAGTGAATCTACAAATGAATTTTTGGTCACTAAACACAGTGTATTGGTGTCTTTCAACCTGGTAAGAAGATGCGCCTGGTTCCTCATGCGGGTAAATTAACCAACAACAGAAATCAGCAAAACCTCAAAAAACTTAATTCAAACTTGAATCTTTTTAACATTCCTGCCATCAAAACATATCCATAGTTAAAAAGATTGACCCTAAAAGCAGTAGTAAGAAAAATAATATTGATATGAATAAACATAAGATTAGTAGAACAGAAGTCAAGAAAATTGTACCTGATTAAGGTGTATCCTACACCCATCAAACAACACCACTGAAACAACACCAACATAACCAAACTATGTTAATTCAAAAAACAAAATAACACCCACCTCCTAAAATCAACTAAATTGCCTAAGAAGCCAAAAGTTATAAAAAAAAACCCAAACTTTTTATTTATTATATATCCAGGAAAAAACCTATTTAATTATACTTTACCTTATAAGATGCTTGAAATAGTTAACTATCATAGAATACAATCGATTGTCAACTATCATAGAATCTGCAACCACAAAACAAATACCCACAATAAGTCAGCGATCGGATCATAAAAACCCACTTTCGGATCTAAAAAACCCAGTTTCTGAAAAATCTCTGATTATTATTAACCTGATTCATGGGTTTCAGATCCAAAAGTGTGTGGTGGTTTTGATAAGAATAAGAAAAAAAGGCGGTAATCGTTTTGATAAGAACAAAGAAAGTAAGATATGTCGGTAAGATATGTCGGTAGCAGGCCAAGAAGGAGATGGACATTGCAGTTGGGCTGAAGAAAATAGAGGGAGCCTAAACGACAGGTTTTGTCGCCGTTTCATATCCTCCCATTATATATATAGTAATTACAACCAACATACAATATGAATTACAAGGTTGGACAAAAAATCAACCAACCATCAATTTGGACTATTGCCATGCACGCCCCACACATATGCCGCCGACTTACGTGGCAGTTTATGATTCGTTCAGAATTAGTAACATAAACCAACTTTAAAAAATAAATCAATTAAAAAAACACTTGTCACACTCAATAACAAAAATAAAAACTTTTAAACGCATTTACCAAAATCAACACTTTGAAAATTTGAAACTTGCTCGCCTTTTCTTTTGCTCACCGTTTTCAAAAGAAGACAAATACTTTTTTTACTACAAAACAAAGAACATGAAAAGCACATGCTTACTCGCCCCATGTTTGCTCGCCGTTTTCAGCTACAAGACAAAGAACATGAAGAGAAAATATTTGCTCGCACCATGTTTACTAGTCGTTTTTTTTTTTTATTTATGTAAAACAGGTTTAGATGATTTATTTAGATAAGGATGAAAATAAAATGTTTATTTAAAAAATTTTCTCTTAAAAAATTGCATTGAATAATACATAATGATTTCTTTAGATCTAGCAAATATGGATAGGTAATATGATGAGAATATTACTTAAGTGATGTGATTTGCACATTCCGATAAATGATTCGAATACTCAAATTTGGATTGTTTGAATATTTATACCCTCACATTATTTTTACTTATGTTTATTCTGTAAGGGTGTCCAAACACTCAAAATTTGAATGTCCTAATCATTTATGGAAGTGTGCAAATCACCTCCCATTACTTAAGTATACTTTTATGGAAAGTTTCCTAAAACTCTAAGTGTTTGTTAAAACTAGCAGCAGCAGTTAGCAATAGCAGTAGCAGTTAGCTATAAGCAGTTAGCAATAGCAATTAGCAGATAAACATAAATGCTTCCACAATCACCATCGATCACACAAATCTCAAGCTTCAATTTCTGTAAGGTAATTCCTATACGTATCTTTCTCAGCTCCTTTTATCTTTGATCTTCTTATAAGTAAGTTTACATTTTGTTGCTTCTAGGAGAGGGTCAATTGGTCTGTTAGTAAATATAGGAGCAAGTAGTTGAATGATTAGTATATGGCTTTTGTTTAGTATTATAAGTAATGAGATTTGTTATAAATTATGTAAAAAGCAACCTGTTGGGGCCACAAAAGTAAATGTAACACTTATATATGTGTAATAATTTTGTTTTGTTTTGTGTCTTTTAGCCGTTTCCTAGAACGCCATGGATTGATGGAAATAGAAAACAACTAATTCAAGCCATGTTGAGGAGATTGAACTGCTTCATGAAAATTAAGTTAAGCTACTAAACAAGAATCTTAAACTGGGAACTGTTCTTGAAATCAAAGGATTTAATGCTTCCCAGGTTTGTGCCATGTGCATTTAAAATTTACACCTATTGGTTCGTACTGTCATGGTTTGATATATTGGATTTTGTGAATATTTCAGTCGGATGTCATAGTTTTGTTCAAATTAGAGAATTTGCAAGAGGCTGAGGTATTGGATGCAACTTTTTGATCCAGAAGCACTTTTTACCGAAAGGGATGCATCAGACAAGGGTGTGTTCGGGCCTTTTGGTTTGTTGGAAATGGCTGTTAAAGAATTGGGAAAACAGACCGCCATTTTCTTTTGGGTAGGCGCCTTTTTTTTTGCTTGAGGTAGCGTGTGACATGATGGAATTAGAGAAGAAATGGAATGGTTTGTTGTGCAACTTTTCCCTTCTTACTATATGTAATTAGAAATTATATTTTAGGACAAGGTGCTAATCAGGGCCGTCCCGTGAATTTTGGTGGCCTTGTGCCATGACAGCACCGAGGCCCCACTAAATACCAAAAGTGAAAAATATAAATAAAAATATCCATTGATAATATGTAAAAAGTATTACTAAGATTCTAAAAACATTAAAACAACGATACTAAAAGAAACAATTAACCGAGTTACAAGCATCAAAATTAACTATTTAAATAGCGCGATTCTTCTAGCATTCTTAGAAGCAAAATTGTTGATTAGATCATCATAGTTAACACTCTCTAAAATGTCATTCTCAATAGCTATCAATGCTAATCCATTTAGCCGTTCTTGTGACATTGTTGACCGCAAGTATGACTTTAATAGTTTCAGTTTTGAGAAGCTTCTTTCTGCAGATGCCACCGTTACTGGAATAGTCAACAATACTCTATATGCAATTATTGCATTGGGATAACAATCATCTTGTTTCAAAAAATTTAAGACATCAATGGGCCTCATATTATCGGTTGGCAAGTAATTATTAAGCGACCTTAACTCCACATAAAGTTCATTTGCATTAATATCAGATCGATCACCATTCCTGAGTGCGGCTTCAAGACGACTACAACATAATTTAAGACGGTCTTCATCATAGAGCTTCAACTTGTCACAGGTAAATAAGAAACCAAATATATCCTCATACTCTTTATATTGTTCGAATCTTGTTGTAAGAGAAGCAATTGCCTGATCAACAATGTACAAGAAATAATTGACCTTAAATGATTCCTCGGCAGATAATATAGCATCTTCTTCAAGAGGATCCTCATCGAATTGTCTTTTTCTACGAATAACGCGCTTCTGAATGAAGAATGGATTGATATCCATTTCGATGGCAATTTGCTTAGCAACATCAACCGAATTAGAAAACCCGGTATCTCGAAACTCCTTGAAGAATGATATTAAATCTTGCACTTCTGTCATAGCAACATTGATTAGCATATCATCAGATTGTAACTTTTTGCTCACTAAATTTACCCTGTTTAAGATCTCAAACCAAATTACTATTGCTGCTATAAACTCAAAATCACCAAGCTCATTTGTTGCTAGAGATTTTGCCTGACTTTGGATAACAGAATCGTTATCCTTCTCTGAAACTTGAATTAAAGCTTCTCGTATGTCTGAAAATTGAAATTTGATGGCTTTGACACTCTCAACACGACTCTCCCAACGAGTCGTAGACAGTGGCTTAGGAGTCAACCCTTTCACATTATCTTTCAGAATTTGCCACCTCTTAGAAGAATTAGCAAATATTGTGTAAATGCGTTGAATGATTGCAAAAAAATCTTTAGCTTTGGTACAAGTGTTAGCCATGTCACATAATGTAAGATTAAGACTATGACAACCGCATGGAGTATAAAATGCTCTTGGATTTATATCGAGAAATCTCTTTTGTACTCCACGATGTTTCCCTTTCATATTTGATCCATTATCATAGCCTTGACCACGCACATCATCAATATCAAGATCAAGAGCCTTCAATTCGGCTTCTGTAACATCAAATAAACCTTGATCAGTAGTATCATCAACATTTAAAAACCCTAAAAAGGATTCCTCAACACTAACACTCGTGGAGGAGACATTCACATATCTTAATATCAAAGACATTTGTTCTTGGTGACTAGTATCAGGCGTACAATCAAGTATCACAGAGAAATATTTTTCTTGCTTTATTTTCTTAATAATTTCCGACCTAATTCCATGCGCAAGTAACTGTATCAACTCATTTTGGATGGTGTGACCTAGATAATGAATGTGAATCTCTTCACTCGTGATGCGTCGCACATGCTCCTTAATAAACGGGTCAAACACTTCCAACATTTCGATCAAACCCAAAAAATTCCCATTGTTGTTTTGATGCAACCTCTCATTTGAACCACGAAATGCTAAATTGTGTTTGGCAAGAAATTTCACAATGCATATAACTCTAAAGATAACATTTTTCCAATGATCTTTCTCTTTCTCAAATTGCTTTTGCTCCACTTTATCAATTGTTTCATTCTTTTTCAATCTTCGACGCATCTCATACCATTTAGCCATATTATTAACATGTTCATAGCTAACTTCATGTTCTTTTAGTCTACCACTTAAATGTTGCCAGTCTCCAAAACCTTGATTAGGAAGATGACCTTTTGCAATCCCTTTTTTATATATTTTACAACAAAAACAAAAAACTTTGTCAAGCTCTTTTGAATATACCAACCATTCTCTATCCCACCTTTCATTATTTGGTAAAATTCTAGTATAAAAATCAGATGAAAATCGTCTTGAATTTTTATCTTTAGGACCTTTGTCGATAGACTTATCTCTTCTAGGTCCCTCTGCCACTAAAACTTTAATCATGTCTGAAGTAAGATTATCCCAATTTTTTGGATCAAATATATCAATATGATCAACATTAACACTAGCATCCTCATCCCCAACCTGATCGTCATGATCATGATCATTAGCACCAACATCAACATCATCAACGTCATCATTATAATTAGTATTATCAACCTCCATTTTCTCAACATTAATATCGTCAATGTTAACATCATCGCCACTCTCATCATTACTATTATTACTGTCGCTACTGTTAGTATCAACATTTAGATTCTCGCTTGTAACATCTGACTTTCTTTTTACGTATCTATGCATAGATCCAAATTCTTTCTTATTTGACTCTTCGGTTTTTCTTTTCTTTAAACGTTTTGAATGTCCAGATGCGTGTTTTCTCAATTTAGGTGCCATAATTTCTAAAACACATAGAAACAATAACAATTAACAAAAAATTATCTAATTAGTACTACATTGCTACCTTTTATTACAAAAAAAAAGTAAATAACTGATCCAATTAGTGAGTAGCTAAACAATTAACGATTAAAATTGAAACATAAAAGATTAAAGAATTGCATTCTATAAAACAAAAATCATAATATAATTATATAAAAGTTAAGTTCGAAACGTTACCGGAGCAATTAATGAAAAAACTATACCAATTGAAGATAATAGAATCAGGTATAATGCCGCAACCGCCAATACCTATCTCTCCAAAAGTACTTGAATCGTTTTCTACTTATCTAATGGAACATGTTTGATGTTTGTGTATATATACTATTGGGATTGGGCCCTTAGGCTGGTTGGACCCATAAAAATTAAAAAGCTGCTATCATAATATATAAATTATACTAAGTAGTCCTCATCTTTTAGGCTCTCATATATACAATATAAAATACTAGTATACTACACATATTTATAATAAACGCATGCAAATTTTGGTGGCCCTATTTGATTGGTGGCCCTGTGCCGATGCACATGTCGCACCCTATTACAACCGGCCCTGGTGCTAATGAAAGGATGTTTGCAACTGATGGTCATGGTAGGTATTTCGAGCATCCCCGCATTAACATGTTCAAAAACACTCACATTCAAAACACTCTTATACTAACAATTGCATTATCACAATTGTTCTACGCGTCGATATGTATCATTACTGTTCACCTGCAAATTAAAAGCCAACCAATGAGGAGTCAAATTAAGTGAAAAAGGTTTTGGCCCCGTTTTATTCTGGGGTTTAGTATATTTTATAATAAGTCGTACTCATTTCTATTTCCACTTCTTTGACAACCCACTTTTCAAACTCCAAAAGCACACGTTAATTTGATTCCACTATCAAAAGAAACACACTAATTTACATTAAACACCAATAAGGCTTTACCTTTTGGGCCAATGATAAGGATTTAAAACATACGTTTTTAGGTGGTCATTTAAGCCCCAAATCAACACATTTTATATCCGTTACTACTTAAAATCGTTCCTTTTCACATTTTAGGTCTTTTGGAAGTAAAATGCTGGAATGAAGCATATTTGGACGAAAAGGAGCGAAAACATGAAGAAAATGGCAAAGTCAAGATCAAAGGCCCTCCAGCAGACCTGACGGCGTCCCAACCAAAGGGCGACGTCATCCCTATATAGAAGTTTTGATCAAAATACACATGACCGCTCAGAACAAATTCTATCCATAGTTAAATTAGTTAATTAGTAAGTAGTTATAAAAGTAGTTAAAAATCGGTAGAAGTACCAACCCCCACTCCTATACCCCGAGATATTTACCTTGCTTTCAAAAAACATAAAAAGACTAAAAAGAATCTCCCTCAACCTTACCTTCTCCCCACTCCTATACCCTTAGAGAATGAATTAATCCCCTGGGCTTACCCCATACTACACTACAACGATTAGGTACACTGCCTAGAGGGTTGAAAAACTTGCTCATAGAAAAGGAAGTCTTCTCGACCCCGAACCCACGCATCAACCACTATCTCCCATAAGTACAACGATCCACCAATGTCAGCCCAAATTAGTTGATAAATACTCCATAATACATTTTCTTGGACCCTCGTTCGTTTTGTGGGTTTTGATTGGAGTTGGCATTGTTCATAAGCCAAACTGAAAAAGTAAGGCGTACCCATTTGTATTTATACTTTCTTCCATAATGAACATTTCAAATTCCAAAAACACATACTAGTTTCATTCCACTATCAAAAGACGCACACTTGCATGTTTTCGATAATAAGGGATATGAGCATGTCATTGCTACAAACTCACCAAATCTCAAAGTTCTACCCCGCCATATAGTAATCGGGATCCAAACATGCTATGGTTTCAAACTCACCAAATTAGGAAGGCCTGCCCCGCCAAGATACAGGTCTAGTTTCACCCGTCATCCAGTAACCTTTAAAATCTCATAAGAATGAATACACAGAAAAATCGACACTAAATTGATAAATCTTTGATACAATAAGAGTAAAGTGAAAGGTTATATCTACTCGGTCAAATCGATCTTCAGTTCACAATCATAAAACCTCAATGACATAACTAAACTACAACATTTCACAAATACATCAAGTCCACCAGCACTAAAAAGCTACTTCTAGTGTCATTTAAGCTAAAATCAGCCATACATTCAAATCAATCTTCGTTTGATAGTCACAAATCGTAACTTCTTATTAATGGAACATACAACTAAAGCACAACAAACAAATCAAATCTACATTGCAACGATTCCAACAAAACCTAAATACTTAAATTTCTCATCATTTTGCAGTCAAGATTCAACAAAACATAAACATTCAAATCGATTGACAACTAACTATCATACACCACAAATCCGCATCAATATTGCGTAAATCACCAGAAATAGCTTATACGTACACAAAAACATATTCAACAAACATTACAAAGTCATAAAGCACAAATATCCCAACCAAGAAAACAAATTCCATAATCCAGCCAAAGATCGATATAGCCTAAATCACTACAAAAACAGACTCAAGAAACATTCGACTGCCATCAAGCATACTCGACTAGGGGTGTTAACGAGTCGAGCTTTTATCGAGCTACTCGAGTTCGAGCTCGTTTAACTCGATCCGAGCTTTCAAATAATCGAACTCGATCCGAGCTCGAACAAAAAATAAAGATCGATTAGTTAGACGAGCCGAGTTTAAATAACTAATATTCGGCTCGGCTCGTTCGAAAACTCGTTTAAATTTTCGAGTCGAACGAGCCAAACGAGCAATCGAGTTTAACAAGTCGAACGAGCTTAACGAGCCAAAGATTAATAATTTTAGATATTTCAAATATTATATTTTATAAGTTTTCTTGGCTGTTAATACTGTTAATTTGAACTCAAACCAAGCAAAAATCTTCACTAGTAGAATTAGATATTGAAGCAAAATAATTTGAACTCCCATCTCATGTATGTTTGCCTTTTCTTTTTATAACTTCTCTATTTCCTTTGTTTTGCTTCCTCCTTCGATGTGGGATTAATAAATTGTCTTTGCATCTATAATGATGCATACAAGTTCTACAATCACCATCTAGAAAATTAATATCTACAAACAATTTACCACACTCTAAAGATGTACTCGTATATAATTATGTATTCTAAACATTTATGTTAAGCTATTATTATATCAAAGCAAATATTAAATATATGTGTGTTAAGTAAAAAAAATCGTGTTATCATTTTATGTTAACTAAATGTACCCATTAAGTAAGTACTAATCTTGATATACTTAGGGGCCGTTTGTTTTGTTGTTAGGAATCACAATGGGTATCGGATTTGATATGGGGTAGAATGACAATAGCTATGAGAAATTGTATCATTATGATTGTTTATTTTTTGTTGATGAAATATGGAATGAAAAAATGTATAGATATTTGAATTTTGCAGTGGAAAAAAAGGGAGCCCGCGGGAATGGATTTCATAGACACCAAATTGGTGTGTAATTAGACTATGACTATGATATACCCATTTCATTACTGAACTCACAAAACAAACATTTTTAATCACTTTCATAGCTATAGTCACATTGATATTGTGGGACACCAAACGCACCCTTAGACTATTAGCAGTGGAAAAAAAGGGAGCCCGCGGGAATGAATTTCATAGACACCAAATTGGTGTGTAATTAGACTATGACTATGATACACCCATTTCATTACTGAACTCACAAAACAAACATCTTTAATCACTTTCATAGCTATAGTTACATTGATATTGTGGGACACCAAACGCACCCTTAGACTATTAGCAGTGGAAAAAAAGGGAGCCCGCGGGAATGAATTTCATAGACACCAAATTGGTGTGTAATTAGACTATGACTATGATATACCCATTTCATTACTAAACTCACAAAACAAACATCTTTAATCACTTTCATAGCTATAGTCACATTGATATTGTGGGACACCAAACGCACCCTTAGACTATTAGCGTTTGAAATAAAATAAAAATTCTTCTTACATCTATGTATTGCATCCACATCATGTTATCACGGTCTTCCTAGCAAGGCATGACTAGCTCCTAAGTTCACGACATCATAAGACACCACATCACGATAAGAACTTCCAAGAGCAATGGGAAGTTTACAAATCTCATTCACTTTTACCTTAAGACCTTTCTTTATCCAACCTAATTCATACGGATTAGGATGTTGTTCAGTTGGTAACTTCAAAGCCTTCACTAACTATTTGGAAACTAGATTTCCACTACTTCTTCCATCAATGATCAATGAACAAACATTGTCTTCAATGAAGTAATATGTTTGGTATGTGGGATGAGTTCCTACAAAAATATGATTCTTGAGATACAACGGTACACTACTAAGACAAGAGTAAATCAGTAGCCTCACCACGGGTTTCCTCCCTCCATGATCACAAAGCTTGAAGGTTAGAGTAAGTAAACCGGACTTGGAGAGAGAATATTATCGTACGTTGTAATTAATGATGATAATCCATGCTAACCAAATGAGGTGGGGGAAGCATATTTTTTATTTTTTGCGACGCACTTTAGAAGGCATCGAGGTGTTGGATATAAGGAATGGTATTATTCCTTCGTCCTTCAGAGGCATCTTAACATTAATGCTTACTCATGTCTTTTACTTGTTGTGTTGCTATTTCAGATGATCCACCATTTCATAGCTTGTTTTTTTCGAATGCCGCTAATACCTCTTAAACTTATCGGGTTCTCCCCAAAACCAATTTCGTCAAGAGGATTGTTAGTCTAGTAAAGTTGGTGAGGCAAATGCATTATAGCTTACTTATTATTATTTCGTTTCTTTCCATCTTTTTAGTTTTTCTATTTGTATCATTTTCTTCTTTCAAAAATCGCATATGTACATGTATAAAAAATGCCTATGGTGTGTATCTACATAATTTTAAATGTATCAAAAAAAATTATGAAAAATATTCTTAGTTTATTTAAGTTATTCATAATGCATAATATGTATAAAACATAACGTTCATGAAGAGCTATAATTCGTAGAAACATACTCCGTAATTACTTATTTTGATTTAACGTACTAATAAACTAATATTTTGGCGTGAGGTATATACAAAATATATTTTGTTAGTATTTTTTTTTCATTACTCACTACTTAAAATATAATATAATGTCATTATATATATCTATAACTGTCTATTGTCTAGTTATGTTCTTGTTTGTAAAAGAAAAAAAAAATACACTAGACAAATTAATTATTCCATCCCACATTGAATGAAAGAAGAAAAAAGTTTTCACAAAACCCTCTATAAAAACAAAAACCCATGAACAAACTTTTTGGCTCATCTCTAATAACTTGCTTACTATTTAGTGGATCTAAATGGTTAGATGAATGGTTCTTAATTCAAAAGGTCTACACCCAAACTTGTAATTACGAATGGCCGTTGAGCTTAAGTTAAGAATAAAGGAAATCGAGCTCGAGCTCGCAAACGAGCATAAGCGAGCTTAAGCGAGTTCGAGCTTATAAACGAGCAGTTGAGCTTAAGAAAAAAAATTAAATAACTAAACGAGCGTCGAGCACAAGCTCGAACAATAATAAAATATACGAGCTCGAGCTCGAGCATGAATTTGAAAAATTATTCGAGCTCGAGTCGAGCTCGAGCCGAGTAATAGTCAATCGAGCCTAGCTCGAATATGCTGAAACTCGACTCGGCTCGGATCGTTAACACCTCTATACTCGACAACCATAAAGCACAAATATCACCCAAATTACAGTAAATAGATAAAATCATAACCTAATTATTGTCGTTAAGTTAGGTTCCCAAAACATATGGGATAAGAGGAGAAAAAAATCGTAATTCAATCACTGTTGTTGTTACTCTTGGTCAACCACCCACTACCGCTGAATAGTTTAACCCATCTGATTATGTCTTGTGACAAATGATTCTAGACAAACAAAAACATGCAATTAGCGGCGTGTCTTTTGATATCTGAATCGATATAAGTGTCTATGGAATGGATATTAGTGTGTGTTTTCAATAGTAGAAAGGGATTAGTGTGTGTTTTTTAGTGTGAAAAACTTGGTTATGGATAATTGGGGACGGGTTTTGATAGTGAAAGGGATTTAGTGTGTGTTTTCAGAAAGACCCCACAGATATCATAGTTTTACTCGCACAGAAATTAAGTAGGTTAGATATGGTTAATCACAATTTTTTTTTGTAGTACAAAGTCATTAGATGGAAGGGACAATGAACAGTCGATACACCATCACACTCCAACAAACTGAGAATCTGCCACAATATCCAATAACATACTGCTCAGGCTGACAATGCAAAAACTAATTAATGACCAACCAATAGGAGGCCCAATTAACAAAAAATGGAACCCTTAAAAAAAATTTCTTGCCCCCGTTCATTTTTGTTCATTAGTATTTTATATTAGAGTAAACTCCAAAATACATTCCTGTGGTTTACCTCTATTCGCACTATACATTCCTCTCGCAAAAGTTTCAACAGATACATCACTCTGTTGTAAAAGTTAACCTATATACATCCCTCCGTTAAAATAAGAACAAACGGCGCAAATTATTTTTCCGTTATCTCCTAACGAGATAGAAAAAGTTTACACCGTTAGTCCTTTTTTTACGTTTTTGTCCTTTTTTAAGTTTTCGTCCGTTTTTTTTACGTTTTCGTCTGTCTGTTTACGTTTTCGTCCGTTTTTTTTACGTTTTCGTCCGTAAGTATAGTTTACATATAATCTATTGTCTTACATGTGTGAAATTAAATGAAAGAACTTTCTGAGAGAGAAAAGTATAGTACCCTTTTATGTAATGATTTTCTTAAACAATATAACATAAACGTAGATAGATAGTTACATAAAAGAGTTTATAATACAATCGACGAACGTCTTTGTAAATGTTTGTTGTTTGAATAATGTATCTTATAGCGTCTTGCTAGTTTTGTTATCATATATTGCTGCTCAAAGAAAGTTTAAAATAAAATGATCATATGTAATAACAGGAGGTAGTAAATCACTACTAGTTGTCAAAGATAACAACATTTAACTAAAACCTTGAACCAAGAAATTTTGCATTTTTATATGTAGTATGGTTTATGAAATATTGTTGTACTATTCTAACAAACAAAACAAACAAAAGAAGTTCTGCTTTTGACTATTCTCATCTCATTTTGAAATAAAACTAGGTCTCATCACAAATATTAGTTTTTTGAATTCAAAAAACCTCTAAAAGGTAAAAAAGGCCTCGATATATCCTTCGTCTAAAAAGGCTTCATATTTGCCTATTCTTTAAATATAACTTGCTAAAACAAGTTAATACAACATAAGAGTGAGACAAGATTAAAAAAGATCTCAAGTTTGTATCTTAAAATGTAAAAAAACAGATGAAAACGTTAAAAAAATGGACAAAAATGTAAAAAAAGGACGAAAACGTAAAAAAAAAAGACAAAAACGTTAAAAAAAAAGATGAAAACGTAAAAAATGGACGAAAACATAAAAGGCGGACTAAAACGTAAAAAACTAGATGAAAACGTAAAAAAATGGACGAAAACGTAAAAAATGGAGTAAAACCTAAAAAAACGAAAGAAAACGTAAAAAAACAGATGAAATTGTAAAAAAACGTACGAAAACATAAAAAAAGGACGAAAACGTAAAAAAATAGACGAAAAGGTAAAAAAGCGGACGGAAACGTAAAAAACAAACGAAAACGTAAAAAACAGACGAAAACGTAAAAAATGGACGAAAACCTAAAAAAGAAGTAACGGTGAAAATACAGTTAACCCAGAGGATTAACGGTGTAAATTTTTTCTATCTCGTTAGGAGATAACGAAGAAATAATTTGCGCCGTTTGTCCTTATTTTAACGGAGAGATGTATATAGGTTAACTTTTACTAACGAAGTGATGTATCTGTTGAAACTTTTACGAGAGGGATGTATAGTACGAATCGGAGTAAACCACGGGATGTATTTTGGAGTTTACTCTTTATATTATCACGTTAGTGTTTAGCTTTTTCATAATTTTACACAGTTACGTATATAGTCTTTTGCCAATATTTTTATTTAAGAAAGAAATGTGAAAATGAGTTTTTATTAAAACAAATAGCAAGAATGAGAGGGGTGAAAAGGGATGATTTATTTTAGTTAAAGTAAGTTATTAAAATTGGTTATTCAATCCTTATATTTTTTATAATCTTTAAAATAACCCACCTCACAATTTAACATTGTTTAGAGTTGCACATGTTACCAAAACTAAAAGAAGAAAAATGTATATTCAATTGTAAATCATGTAATGTTGCTGAATTTAAGACATGTTTGCTGTTGAACAAAATAAGACGTGTTTTCGACCGTCGATGTTTTCTGAGAGATTCATATTATTAATTGTACACTTTAATTTTCTAAATGTCGACATAAAACAGGATTAATCGTATAGCATGTAAAAGGTCAATGTATATCAATTTATTATTTTCAAATCTGATCCATTTTACAAGCAACCTACGTAATTCATTTGTCACGGGTCATGCATCCAAGTATCATTTATTTATTTATTTTTATTTTTTTAAGAAAAATGGGTTTCGTGGATAAATGGTGCAAATGGGTGGATTCTTGCCTTAGATCTTCGTCTATTTCCATTCTTGTAAATGGATCGCCATCGGAAGAATTTGGGCTAGAGAGGGGTGTTAGAAAAGGAGATCCTTTATCACCTTTTTTATTTATCTTGGCGGTGGAGGGGCTTAACGCGATAGTTAATGAAGCGGTGGAAAAGGGATATTTAGAGGTGTGGCGGTGGTTGCAAATAATGTCACAGTTTCTCATTTGCAATACGCAGATGATACAATTGTTTTCAGAGAATGGAGTAAAGAGAACGCTAAATCTCTTATGTGTATTCTCAAATGTTTTGAGGAAGTTTTCGGGTTAAGGGTTAATGATAAAAAAAAGTAAGATATATGGCATAGGAGTTAACGAGGGTAATATGTTGGATATGGCTAGGTGGATGGGGTGCGATATTGGGGATTTTTCGTTTACGTATTTGAGGTTACCAATTTGGGTGAACATGAGGCGGGTAAATGCTTGGATCCCATGGTGGAAAAAGTCAAAAAGAGGCTAGCCGATTGGAAAGCTAAAACGATGTCGTTCGAGGGTCGTCCTATATTGGTTAAATCGATTCTTGGAAGCTTACCGTTGTATTATTTTTCGATGTTCCGCGTGCCTTTGAGTGTCATAAAATTTCTGAGAGCATTATAAAGAATTTCTTTTGGGGTGGGTTCGGGGGCGGGAATAAAATCTCGAAGGTCAAATGGGGATCGGTTTTATCTTCGTTTGGGGTTGGGGGTCTTAATTTTGGGTCACTTCGGGCAAAAAACTTGGCGTTGCTAGGTAGGTCGTGGTGGAGGTTTAGGAAGGAGGAGGGGAGTTTATAGGTTAGGGTGGTGAAGAGTATTCATGGTCATTATGGGGGTTTGGGGGACGTTAGGGCTATGGGTGAGGGTGACGAGGGGTGGGGTTTGGGGCGATATTGTGAATACTGGAGGGGACATTGACGGGTTGGGGGTAGAGTTCACTTCTTGTTTTGGGGTTTTGGGGGATGGGAGGGATATTAGGTTTTGGGTTGATCGGTGGGTTGATAACAGAGGCTTTGTGATAAATTTCTTAGGTTATACCATATATAAAGGAGGACAGAGGTTAGCGTGTTGGAAAAAGGGGTTTGGGTTTATAATAATTGGGTTTAGGAAATAGGATTGGGTTAGGGATATTAGGGGAAGAGTTTGTAAGGATTTTAAGGATCTTTTAGGTGTCTTGCAAGATGTTGTGGTTTTCAATAATTGTAGGGATCGATGGAGATGGACGCTTGGTGAAGACGGAGAGTTCACGGTCAAGGAAATTTCAAGATTGATCGCGGGAAAGATTATACTTTTGGATAATGGTGATCAAGAAACGATTTGGAACAAGTTGGTGCCGAAGAAAGTTACCATTTTCATATGGAGGGCGCTAAGAGGAAGACTTCCAGCTCGTGTGGATATGTTGGATTATGAACACGTTAATTAAACGTATGTCCGGAACGTGCTCGAGCCTACGGGATCACACACGTTATGTTTGAAGATTCAATTTATATAATGTATTATATTAATTATTTCACGTAAATAAACCACTTAACGGTCGTTATATTAATGTTACTTAACGAACGTTAACTAATAGTCGTTAGAGAAAAAGTAAGAGGACCCGATTATAAATATGGAGAGAAGGATCTAGAATCCCTCTCCCTATAAGAATTGGTCGGATTGGCTTTGCTTGCACTCCAGGTAATTAGAATACTATATAATGAAGCCTTTAGTCTTCATTATTTTCTAATCTTGTGAAACCTAGCAAACCAATTTTCTCTTCTTCTTGACCGATCGAAGACTATCTCTTTGTAGGCTAGGGTTTCGACTTTGGTTCTAGAACACAAGTAATTGGTTTGTTTCATCGAGAACTAGCATTCTAATTGAATCGCTAATAAAACATGTGTGTGAGAACGTAAAGGAATCAACCTATTTGATTCTCGTGGTTATTGTTTAATCGACCAAACATAAACCTTAATTATGGTACTTGGTTAATTTGGGGAAATTAGAGTGTCTGGGTTTGGTCCAGGTGAAGGTATCCCGAATACGGTCGTCAGCTCACCCGTTCTTGATCCGATTCAAAGCAAAATCAAAGGTAAAAATGGTACGATTTCCTAGGTTAATTTATGTACACTATTAGATCCTTGCTTCCGTTGCGTGATTCGTGTTTAATTGTTATGTTTATGATTGTCATAGTATTAAGCGGGTGTTTGGATTAGCTTATATATCTGCCTTATGGGCTTATTTGAATATGGAAAAAGCCCATAAGCCCACTCTTTAAAGCTTATTAACTTGAGCTTATTGGCCATAGCCAATAAGCTGAAGATGTTAACGTCATAAGCTACAAAGAGTGAGCTTATCGGCTTTTCCATATTCAAATAAGCCCATAAGCTAGATAAATAAACTAACCCAAACACCCCCTAAAAATTCAACAGTGGCATCACGAGCCGTTAAATAGTGTAATTAATTACCTAAACCTAAAACACGTAAAAGATCGTAACTGGATGAATTGTTTCAAGATAAATTAGGTTTTCTTGATTTTTAACACCCCATATGGGGCATACGATTTGCACTTTTTTTTTCAAATTGTAGAAACCCTAATCTAGGTTGCATGAAACTTTATGTGTTTTATAAACGTGTAATTATGATTATGTGACATTGATGCGATCTTGTTACCTTGATTAATTGTTAATATGTGATTCATGATAAAAACATGCATGTTTTGTCATGGATCTTGAATCTTGATATATGATATTGCTTGATGGTATTAATTGTTTAATTGATTTACATGCTTAATTTAACGATAACGTAATTAATTAAGATATATTAGTAAGTTTATTGTATGACACTTAATTACTACTTATTTAATTAATTTTAAAATTTGGGAAGACCCCATATTTATCGTTCTTTTATCAACTTATGTGTTTATTATATATATATTTAACGAGGGCTTACGCAATCGATTTATCGATGTATGTGGTTCACTTGTACCTAGCTCGAAAACAAGTGGGAGCCTTAGTTTAATATATAAATGTTAGTTGATTTTAATTACACATGTTATTAATTGTTAATTGTATTAGTTGTTTATTTAATTTGTTATTTAGTTTAACTCATGTAAAACAAAGGGTTTTTGTGAAAACAAAAATAAACATGAGTAATAACTATGAAATTTGATTTATTATAAATTGTTGATCTTGCAACAATCTTATGTGATATTAAGCGGTTGGCCTTACATGCCGTAATGCGTTAAATGGATCATCTCGTTAAGATTTGCAAGATCTAATGATTTATAATGTGTTTTAACAATAAAGTTTTAAACTTTTATTCGATTGATGTAATTTGTATTGTTAGTCAATTGATAAATCAGCTCACCCATTGTGAACAAACTATAAGAGAGGTATAAGGCGGGTCGCTTTGCTTCCCTAAAGAATTCGGGTTTATAATATGCTTCGCGCCGACTCGCTTCTCCGATTCTTTGTGTGTTCAATGGAGCTACCGAGGACTTTTGATAGGATGATGTCAATATTAAAAGTTCATTACTTTATTCTTAACGATACTTTGAATCGTCAATTTTTATAGTTGTAAAATTATTATGTTCACAGGATTCACACATAAAGAACATACACCATAATAAAAGAACTAATTGAGTAAAGTTTTTTTATTAAAACCCTATTAGACGAAGATGTATGCATGCTTTTTCGTACATATTTGATACACATATCAAATCAAAATATACCCTTTGAAATTTAAGTACCATCAAATTGTAAGAACACTTGCAGTTGCAATTTACGTTATGTGAGACGTAGCTAGATTGTAATCCCAAGGTAAATCTCCACTTATTGTGAGACGGTATGGAATAATGATAAGGATTTAAAGCATGCGTTTTTAGGGGGTCGTTTAAGCTCTAAACTTGTACATTTGTGATCAATTATTACCTTAAATCGTTCTTTCTCACATTTTAGGTACTTGAGACGCGAAAGATGAAAACCGGCATGTTTTGGGCTTTCTTGGACAAGAAAACAAAGAAAATGACCAAGTCACGAAAAAGGGCTCCAGACGGCGTTACAACATCAATGTGACGGTGTCACTTGCATTTGGACGTGATTATTTGATGGAAAATTTACTAGCGACGACTCAGAACTTTTGAAGACATTATAACCTGATGACTTCACTTGTATTTGAAAACCAAGATTCAGAGTAAATATTGCACGAGACGGCTCAGACTTTTTGAAGAGCGACGACGTCAGACATCCTGACGGCGTCATAGACACAAGGCGATGACGTTACAACGGCGGCTATGCAACTGAAGAAACCCTAATGATGGCGTCACAATAATAAAGTGACGTTGTCACAATTGTAAAGATATATATATTTTCCCATGTTTTCTATTATTCGTGTAACACTTTAGGGAGGTGAAACCCTAGACGATTTTCTGCTGTTTGTAAGGCTTTTTAAAGCCACTGTATCCATGTTGTTAGGATTTAGAAAATTCGTAAGTAAAAGACTCGGTCACCTCAAGTATGTGTAAGCATTAGAAAGCTCGTAGTCTTAGTCGTTTAGTTATTGTTAGTAGTTATTTAAGTAACACCGTGGAGGACGGACGGGTCTTTACACACTGTATACCTGATCCACAGCCCGTAGGTGGCGTATTTGTAAGATACTATAAATACCCTTTGCCTCTCAAGGCAAATGGTGGAGTTTCTCATAATAACACATTACTTTCTCTCACTTGAAGTTCCCATCCTCTCCACTATGCTCTCTAAACTCTCTCTAAGTTCGAACCTTTGTATTTGTGTTTGTGTGTTTATGATAACCAATATGTTACAATTGGTATCAAGAGCCATGGTTTGATCATCTACTTTGTGTGTTCTTGGATTCTTGATTGGTTATTCATAAGCTTTGGTTTGAATGAGTTTAGAGACTTTTTCACTTTTTTGATCTTATTTAGTGTTAAAGTTTGGATTTTGGTTGTACTTTTGTGTTTAGGATCATCATATTAGTTTAGTTTTGGGTTTGGAAGGATAGATTCATCTTGGTTGTGGTGTTTTTGATTGAAAAAGTAAGGTTTTTGGGTTTCTTCTTGGATGCGATTTGAGTCTCGGACTTGAATTCTTCACTGCGACTTGTTCATTAATCGCTGGGATTTGATCAGATTTGGATGCGTTTTGTGTTTGTTCTCGCTGCGACTTGAGACGTTTTAGGCTGCGATTTGTTGTTTTGACTGCGTTTTGAGGTGGAAAGGACAAAATGACAAGTAGTGGTTGTACTATTGATAGTGACTTGTGCACTGCGTTTTGATCTTATGCGTTTTGACAGGTTGCGTTTTGGTGAATACTGCGTTTTGTTCCTGCGTGTTGTCAAGGCTGCGTTTTGTTTCTGCGTTTTGTCATAAACTGCGATTTGTGCCTATGCGTTTTGTCAAGTTGCGTTTTGACAGGGTGCGTTTTGAGTTGACTGCGACTTGTGTCTCTGTTTTTTGTCAAGCTGCGTTTTGACATTGAGTTGACTGCGACTTGTGTCTATGTGTTTTGTGAAGCTGCGTTTTGACAGGGTGCATTTTGAGTTAACTGCGACTTGTACCTCTGTGTCTTGGTTAAGTTGCGTTTTGTCAAGGTGCAATTTGGAGTCTTTGCGACTTGAGTTACTGCGTTTTGAGTTCTCTGCGATTTGGCTTGGTTGTTGTGTTTTGTCAATTGAGATTTGACACTTGTGATTTGAGTTCCACGGTTTCCTCTTGATTTAGTAAAATCACGCTAAAAATTATATTTCTCGGTTAAATCAAAGAGTAGTAAAATCCCGTAAACTTAGGAATCATGTCTACTGTTGTAGATGACGTTCAAGCTGCTGGGTCTAATACTCGCCCTTCTATGCTGGATAGAACTGATTATGACTTTTGAGCACAGAGAATCAGATTGTACTGCTTGGGCAAGAGAATGGTCTTAACATTATCCAGTCAATTGATGAAGTACCATTCCAAATGGGAACAACCAGAGATCAACTTGAAGTTGGTGCGGATGGAACTGTCACTTTGGGTTTAGATAGACCGAGAACTTATGATGATCTCAGTGATAAGGAGAAGAAAAGATACGATGCTGACATTAGAGCTTCTAACATCGTACTTCAAGGTCTACCAAATGACATTTACAAACTGATCAATCACAATACTGAGGCCAAATCAGTTTGGGATAATGTCAAGATGATTCTCTCTAATTCAAAACTGACTAAGGAAGATAGAGAGTCACAGCTTTATGATGAGTTTGAGAACTTCAAGATGAACCCAGAGAAAAACATTACAGAGTATCATATTAGGTTTCACACAACTTGTGAATGATATAAAAAGACATCACAGAAAAATGCGTGACCACACCCTCACCCTAAGCGCTAAACATTGTTAAATGTTCCATGTTAGACATTTTCATAGAAGAAAATTGGTTTGAAAGATTCTAACGTGACTTTTGGTTTAGAAGAATAATAAAAGATAGATAAAAATGTCATGTGTTTCATGTTGGTTTGGAGTATACGTTGTATACATGTGTTTTTGACTTTTTGAAGATTAATATAATCCACCTATTAAAAAAAAAAGAAAGATAAATAATGATAGTTCAGAAAAATAGGTTGTCTCTTTCACGATAAAATAGAGATCGAAATGTATTTATTTAGAAATTTTGCCCATTTTCTTTTTATCCTGTTTTAAGTAATAGTTTCAGAAAATGGTTCTTTTTTATCAAACGTGCTGTTTAGTGTCGGCTTTTTTACGAAAGGTAAAAGGTTTTAAACGCCACAATGAGTGTATATTTTGAGGTGGTTAGAGAAGAGATTAAACGGTACAGAAATTCACTATTTAAGGTCGCGTACAAGTGAGCTAAAAAGTTAGCTCTTCCCGAATACCTAAACAGAAAAATCCACTTCAGTTTATTTATCGCCGGCTTGGACTTGTTTAGTTTCTTTCTTATTTATGGTTTTATTTGTTAGCAGATATGTATTTGAGTTAGAATTATATTAGTATGAGTCGTTCAAATATATTTATACAGACACACTTTATTTCTATCCGATTAATTCATGTCATGTATTATTAAAATTTTATTTTAACACAAAAGTTAAGAATACATTATTTCTCAAAGCAAATATATTTTTATTTAGAAATGGGATAGAGCAAATACCTTTATGATGCCTAAATAATTAAATCAAAATAGCTCTATCAATGTCGACATATGCATAGGGTTCAAATAGCATAGAGAAGATGACAGAAATGGATTGATTGGGCCCAAGGTCCATGAACTTGGTAGAAAAACCTTCTTTTCAAAATAGACGTGCTCGACTGTTTGACAAAATCTTTTCAAAATAGACTTGCCGACTCTAGCTTTTTTTTACACATTTTCCTTATAGGGGCTTTTGTTTTTTAGTGGTCCACAAAATCTTCGCTTACTAAAAGACCTTTTTGTATCATTGGGCTTGTGGTCTAGTGGTAGAAGCTTAAGTAATTAAGCGAGCCACAAGTGAGAGTAGTACCGGATGGGTGACCTATCGGGAAGTCCTTACCTTTGGACCATAAGCTTTGCTGATACTTAGGCAATGAAGAGGAGAGCCTGTAAGCTATTAGCTGCGCAGGTTCTAATCCAAACCGGCCCCGGTTTTCACCGACCATTACTCCAGCGATAATAATCTTGTGGAGGCGGTACGGTTTCCGAGCGGACGCCGTTATTAATCCCCACTACGCTAGCATGGATCCGGTTAAGACAACATTGTCTGGGTACGTGGTGGATGAGGGCCTACTGTTAGGGCAGGTGCGACTCTAATCCAAAAAATGAAAGTCACCGTTAAAAAAAAAGGGACCTTCTTGTATTATATGCACTAAATTGCTCGATCGACAGCTATGACGGTTGAGCAACTTGTTGCGTTGCTCGTCCGACGGATTCATATTCAATTGCTTACCCTTATTTAGCATGCTAAATGCCCACTCACCCATACAACTACACATTAACCTAAACACCCTCATCTTCTTTTTTCCTCATCCTTCTTCGCCTCTTCTAACACACCACCTGCACCACCACTGTTAACCGCTAGAATTACTACAACGCCACCACCATAGTCATCACCACCGACTCTCGTTACCTGCCGCTATCATCATCATTATATCAACACCACCACCAACACTTGATTTAAACCCATCACTATATTCAATACGTGTCCTTGATTTTTTATTAATATTTTTTTTCCAACAATGAACCGCCATAGTAAGTGGTCAAATCCGACTTTTTTTTTTTATCAAAAATAATATTTGATCATCAATAAAGTATTGATATGATGATAATAAGTTTTGTTAGTTGAGTTTGCCTTACCTTTCATAATGTTGACACTTAACCTTCAATTCGGATAGGGTTAATTAATTACATCAATGGTCAATGTTGGTTTGCTTTTACGGGTATTTTTAATCATTTTGTCAAATAAGAATACTATGATTTGATATTTAAAAAGATTAATCATTACTCTCGTCATAAGAGGCCCGGGTACAGTGGCCGGTGGCTCAAGCTATTGTGCTTGGCGCGAGCCTATGGCGCCACAATCCACACCGAGGCTGGGCTGGTAAGGTCTGGCGCCGTGGCCACCAGCCCACGCCAAAGGTTTTTTTTTCTTTTTTTCTTGGTGGATTTGTTTCTTTTTTGCTTTTGTTTGTGTGTTGTGATGCGTTTGTGTGGTGTTTTTTCTCTTTTTTTTTTGCAGGTTTTGAGAGGAAGACAGGATGAAGAAGATGGAGTACAAGTGTGTGGTTGCGTGTGTAATCTTAGGTATAGGATTATGCAATATTTTTAGGCTGTGCAATGTTAGGTATAGGATAAAAGTTTCCTATTAACTGGGCTGTGCAATATTTTTTAATACTAGTTGGGCTAAATTTTTTGTTTTTCGGTTTGCAACTTTTATCCCAATTTTATTTTTGTTTAGTGATAAGTTGGGTTGAGATTTAGCGTATTAAGTGGTTAATGGTAATATTCGGGTCTTTGGTCGGTTTATATTATCCCAATACTAGTTTCTTTTTTTATGTTTACGTCTAACTTTTATTTTACGTATTTTTTTATTTAATGTATTTTTTTTATGCAATGTGTTTTTTATTAATGAAATTAAATTTTAGTTATATATATTGTTTTATTTAAAAATGGCACAAAAAAAAAAGAAAAAAAGAAAAAAAGAAAAAAAAAAGTGCAACGGCACCACAAAACTGGTGTTGTGTTAGGGAGAGGGGGTTTTGGTGCCATAGCTAGAAGTGGTGTTATGAGAAAAAAGTGCTAAGGTGGCACCACTTTTTCCCATGGCACCACCCACGACACCTAACGATACCTAGTGCTCTAAGAAGTCATGCCAACACTCCATATATGATATCTTTGTTGTGTTATAATCTCAAAACTATACTCTTCATTTTCATTTTTGAGTATGACTTTTTGTCTAAAATAAACCACCTTTGCCCGCGTGGAAACCACTGTTATCTAAAGTAGAAATTAAACAAACTGATCGCTATGGCTGGCTTAATTACTTGAACATCTATGCATTCTTGATGTCTAGAAAGATTAATATGCAGATAGCTTACAGATTAAGTTCAGTCTGTTTTTACTGCCTGAAGGCTGAAGCAACCAAAGCATCCTTCAAGTCTTTGTCGACACAAATGGTCATCAAAACAATCTTTTCATCGGTGTATTTCAGACGAATCATTTTAACCTTCAGTTTGAACCTTTTTGCCACTTTGTATTTCAGCTTCAATAGTCCCAATGAAATAGGAAATCTGAAGCTTTTTATATCCACTTCGTAAGTTACTGTCACTAACACAATTTTTTCGTTTGAGCCTGATATGACTAAAACTAACAATAGTCAATATCTAAACTAGACTGCTATATGAAAAGTAAATACTAATGTAACTAAAAGTAAACATACTAAACTTTAGAACAATTTTCTCTTCTTTCTTCTTGTTTATTCTCAATGCAAAGTACATATTATAAATATATTTAAAATAAATACGATACGGCGTCGTTTTAAGGTTTGGTTTTGGAAGACAAAAAACGCAAACAATATTGCGTTTGGTTTTGGAAGATAAAAGAAAATGGGTGAGGTTGAAGATACCAAAAAGATTGGGTACCATAATCCCACGTATTCATCACTTTCAAAGTACAGGTATTTTTTTATTTTATTTTTAATTTTTTTAATTTTTGGTTTTTTTATCTTTGGTGCAATATTTAATTTCAGTTTAAGGTTGTATTTATTTGAAGAGATTAATGAATTAATTGCCAATTAGGAGTGCGGCTATGGTTGTGGTTATAGTGAGGAAAGTGTAGACCGAAGTTGTGTATATAATGTTGCTAATTTAAGTTGTTTTTGTGGTAAGTTGAATGATTTTTTTTTTTTTTTTTTGAAAGGTAGATTTTATTCAAAAAGAACACCGGGAAGTCCTCGAAAAAAGGACACCCGGGCAAACAAACGAGATTACATCAAGTCAAGCGGGTATTTACACCAAACATTTCAATCTATACCTTTCATCTTAGATCTATTTTTAAACCAAAAATACGAAGTCATCTTGATGCTCTCGACCACTTCTGTAGCTCGTCGCCTTTTACCTTGAAAAATACGATCATTGCGTTCATTCCAAATGGTCCACAAAGAAGTAAAGATTATACCTCGCAATATGTTTCTAGCTTGCTTGGTAAGCGGCTGGTTCTTCGTTATCTTTATTAAGTCAATAACATCAAAAACAATCGACGGGTTCAATCGGCACCAATGCTCCACACGGTTCCAAATCTCCGCAACAAAGAGGCATCCAGTGAAGATGTGGATTGACGTTTCAGCGTCCGAGTCACAAAAACCACAAAGATCATTTTGAAGGCTAACTCCACGTTTGTGCAACTCGACTTTAGTCGGCAACCGATTACGTATCGCTCTCCAAACCATAATCTTACATTTAAGAGGAGTCCAACACTTCCATTTCATATGTTGTTCCACAGCCGGTCTCGGGTAGCTAGATAAAAGCTTTCTAGCGCTGCTAACAGTGAAGCGATTTGACCCGCTAGCTTTTCAATTCCATTTGTCAATACCCCCCTTCCAAACATAGTCATAGATCTCTTCCATAAGATTGAAAAGCTCATTTATCTCAGCAGCAGTAGTAGGATCCTTGCGCCATTTCCACTGCAGGATCTTAGAGCCAGACACAACCCGAATCCTAGCCGCGACGACAGTCCATTTATCAGTTTCGAGTCTGAATAAGTGAGGGTAAATTGTCCGGAGAGGATCTTCCCTCAGCCACGAATCCATCCAGAAACTAATAAGAGAACCGTCTCCCACCAAACCTTCAAAGTAACTTCCAAGCGTTTTTCCGGACCAAATCTTCTTTTCTCCAATCTTTACAATTTGCTTCCAACATCCACTAGCCGAAGCCGTACACGGAAGGAGCGACCAATTCCTACTCAACCCGTGACAACCAATGATCACTTTTTTCCACAACCCATTACCCCCGGTTTTAAAACGCCACGCCCATTTTAGAAGAAGCGCGTCGTTAATGTCTTCCAATTTAGAAACACCTAGACTACCCTCCTTTTTAGGCGTAGTAATAATATCCCAAGCGATCCAGTTAATCTTATTCTCGACACTATAACCCGCCCATAAAAATCGTCTCATAATTTTCTCCATACTCTCTATAACCGCCTTTGGAGCTTTATAGAGAGAAAGATAATAAATAGGGAGATTTTCTAACACGGCTTTAATAAGGATTACCCGACCACCAATTGATAAGTGTTTCGCTTTCCAACCGGTAAGGCGCTTCTTAATAGTATTCAAGACCGGTTCCCAACTACTAATTCTTGTCATCTTGGCGCCCACTTTAATCCCCAAGTACACGAAAGGAAAAACCCCTTTTCTACACCCCAAGACTTCTAACATACTATCCACCTCTCCATCTTGCGTACCAACCCCAAATAAGTTTGACTTGTGAATGTTGATACGAAGGCCGGAGCATAAGTAGAAAATACGAAGAATGCGAGCCGTGTTTTGAAGATTCTCGCGGGACCATTCACCCATAATAAGCGCATCGTCCGCAAAGAAAAGATGATTAAGATCCGTATTGTCAACCCGGAAGTTAATACCTTTGAGAATACCCATGTCTTTAGCCTTGTTCATCAACCAAGAGAGACACTACATAACAATAAGAAATAAGAAAGGCGATATGGGATCACCTTGACGTAAGCCTTTCTCACTTTTGAATTGAAAGGTGGGAGACCCGTTGACCAACACAGAAGCGCAAGACGACTCCAGAATACCTTTTATCCAAATGCACCATTTCTCGGGAAAGCCCATTTGAGATAGAATAGATAATAAAAAGATAGAATAGATAATAAAAAGCACCAATTGACATTGTCATACGCCTTTTCAAAATCAATCTTCAATAAGAACGCTTTTTTCTTTTTTCTTTTAAGCCATTCCAAAACTTCATTAACCACTAAGGGCCCATCTAGAATAAAACGATCAGATAAAAAAGCCGATTGGGTCTCCGAAATTAATTTACCCAAAACCTTTTTAAGGCGGTTAGCAAGGATTTTAGAAATAACCTTGCTAATCACCCCAATCAGGGTAATGGGTCTGTAATCTTTGAGTCCCACAGGCGAATTAACCTTAGGGATCAAAGTTATAAACGCGGAACTGCAACCAGAATTAATACGACCTGTCTCATGGAACTCCGACATAATCCGAAAAAAATCATCTTCAAGGACCAAAACCGCTTAATGAAGTGAAAATTAAATCCGTCAGGGCCTGGGGCTTTGTTAGAACCACAACCGAAAACCGCGTCTTTTATTTCTTGCTTAGAAAACAAAGCAGTTAACTCTGAGCCCTCTTGCTCATTTAAACGGGTCAAACCTTCACAGACAAGGTTCGGCCGATTACACACAGCTTCTTTGAAGTGATCACGAAAAAAACATAAGACTTCCTTCTTCACTAAAGTCGGTTTCGACACCCATTCACCATTTATTTCCAAACCCGGGATCGTATTTGTAGCTTTGCGACCATTTACAAAACTGTGGAAAAAACTCGTATTCTCATCACTAAGAGAAGCCCATTTTACCCGAGATTTTTGTCGCAAGTCCCGGTGTCTAAATAAATCAATCTCTTGGAGGCTCTTTTTATACTCGGCCCAAACCCATAATTCCGATTCATCCAACTCCTTGTATTCCATAAGACATTCCAAATTATCCTTTTCCAACATCAGCCGATTCGTGTCTTCATTTTCTTTATTTTTGATATCGTTTATCCACTTTTTAAGTTTGCAACGAAGAGACCCCAATTTTCTGATCAAATTCAAATCAGCCGGCCCACTATTAGACCAACCCAATAAGCCCATCAAAATCACCTCTTCACAACCCGGACGATCCAACCAAGAATTAAACCAACGAAAAGGCTTGGGGCCAAAATTCTTATCAATCAAGGATAAACACAAGGGAGCATGATCAGAACACTCTCGTTTAAGAGCTCTGACACACGCACTAGGCCATTTATTAAAAATAGCATCACAAACGAAAACCCTGTCAATTCTACTCATTTTGCAAACGCCCCGTCTATTAACCAAATAAGTAAAACTCATACCTTTCAGGTAGTATTCACGAAGACCCCTGGTAACTATAAAGTCATTGAAATCTCGAGCACAAACAGGATCAAAACGAGAGTTCTTTCTTTCAGTCGGCTCACGAACCGCATTGAAATCTCCAAAAACAATCCACCAACCCAGGCCCCCGTATAAAACCTGTGAAATTTTCTCCCAGAGATCTTTTTTTTCCCCATTATTTTGCGGAGCATATACATTTATAATATTCAGCCGAGTTAACCCATCCGTTAGTAAACCGGACACGAGCAGAAAATTAGGATCTTTCACAACCATATTGTGG
Source organism: Chrysanthemum seticuspe (assembly GCA_019973895.1). Lineage (NCBI taxonomy): Eukaryota > Viridiplantae > Streptophyta > Magnoliopsida > Asterales > Asteraceae > Chrysanthemum > Chrysanthemum seticuspe. The sequence continues at coordinate 271,857,216 of BPTQ01000001.1, read as the reverse complement.
AAAACTAGAAGGGGGGTTGAATAGTTTTGCCGATTTTAAGTTGATTTCAAAAACTTTAGATTCGATATTATGTGAAATTGTATGGATGTTGAGAACGTATAGATCTAATGATAATGTAAGTAAATAAACAAAGATAAGGGATAGAAATGACACAACCGATTTATAGTGGTTCGGCTACAAGGACACCTTCCTTGCCCTACTCCACTCCCCGAGTCACCTACTCGAGAGTTCAAGCACTATGTCAACAAACTCCTTCACTTGGCGGAGAAGCCTTCACAACGTTGCTTACACTTTATCCGATACAAAGCTAGATACCGAGTCCGTAGCACGGTGGACCAAACCAACACAACTATTACACAACAAATATGTGAAATATCAAATACAAGATCTTCGCTACAGAAATCTTGCTGAGTGACAAATCAATCAAGGACCCCTTGCTTGGATGACTTGTAGAATGCTCGTGATCTCGCCTTAGAGAAGGACCTATATGAGAATCACAAATAGAAAGAAAAGAATAACAACTCTCTAGATCAAGTGATCTATATGTTAGAAGAGAATGAGAGTGTATGAGAGATTTAGTAAGAAGAGGGGTGAGTTAGAATGAAGAAATGGCTCTCTATTTATAGGCAAATTTCCTCACTGTTCACACGGATCCCACGGATCCCTTCCACTTGGGATCCGGCTAGCACAAAGCTAGGGATCCGTGGAACGCTCCTCTTTGCCCATGGGTTTTTTGGTTATGGGTCATGGGTTGGTCCATGGGTTATATCTAGATTCAATGTATCTAAGTATACATTGTATCAAGTCTCTTTGGGTATGGGTTAAGATCCATGGGTTGTGATTTTTACCCATCCTAATTAACTATTACAACAAATGCTTTTGTTACTACATTTTTGTATTTAAAAGATTATATGTAAATGCTTTACAAAAATAACATGTATCCTTATAATTATACTTAAGACAACATTATATATGTTATCAACAAAACACAAAGAGATCGCAAAATATTAATAAACGTTTTTACGGTTTATTTGTATTAACACATATCTTTTGATAAAACTTTTGGATCCCAAATGCTTAATAAACCACCAGAGTTTCCAACAGAATCGACCTTTTCAAAATCAAAACCAAGACCTCCCCAAAAGTTAGAGACCACCCCTGAATCAACATTACAGGACATAGTTTCTTGTATCCCTATGAAAGAAATACCCATCTCCGATTTAATTCTCCTAATCCAACCCGCTTTAGAGCAAGGACCCAAACCTCTAACATTCACCGACAAACAATTCATTTAATACCTTTTTGTAAACCTTCAACGATGATGGAATCCAAAATCAACTTGTCTTGTTGTGCAAGGTCAACACCGAGTTTTGAACCCAGCGTTTTTGTAGCTTCAGCCTCGTTATGTTGAAGGATAATAATCGGTACCTCATCCTCCTTGGTTGCTTCATTCGACTTGATTTCCCTCTGTAAATCGTTTGTATCGACACGGCCCTCAATGTTGGAAAAATCTAAGTCAACAGGATTGGTATTAAGGTCAAAGGGTGTTTCATCCTCACAATCGGTGTTATCAGCTTTTGAGTTAGTATCCGAATCAACAATACCAAGCAGCCCATTAAGCCCAAACATATCACTATTTTTCTTTTTAGGCTTTTTAACAACCCTTTGGCTCTCATTGCTACTAGTGTAGGTCATACTCGCCCGACCCAATTCTGACTTCTTGGACTTCTTTCTTTTAACCACTTTGGAGTAATCAGCAGTCAACGGTTCTTCCCCCAAAGAATGTTCGAAATTGAAATTAGCAGCAGGCACAAAATTCGAAAACAATTCCTCATTTAAAGCATTTGATTGGCCATTAATGCCCTCATTAATGTGATCATCAATCTTGTCCGAAAAATCAGCATCAGCATCAATCTCGTTGATTTCACCATTTGTCTCCGGCTCCGGTTCACATTCTGTCGTGTCTTCGACGATAACATCCTCGTCTGAATATTCATCCGAAGAATTTTCGCTTGAATCTTGGTCCTCAAACGTTTTGACTGGATAGAAATCCGGTATCCAATCACCCATTTCTTCACCAACCCAAACTCTAAACTTCCGTTTTTGCCACTCCAAAATGACCTCTTCGGATATCTTTTTACCATCACTGACTAGAATACCGACATAATCAAACGAAAGATCAGGGTCTGACTCCATCTTATCGGCTTTGTAAACGACTTTTCCAATCATACCTCCGACTAGATTGACAATCTCATGAGTAAAGAGATGTAAAGGAATACCCTTGATCTTTAACCAAGCCAATCTCTCATAACTAAGAGATTGACCTTTCCATAAACAAGCTGATGAAAACTTGGAAGTATCTTTATTCGAAGCCTCAAGAACCAATAACGCTAACTCTTGGTCATCAAAAGAAATCAACAAATCTAGTCTACCAAGATATTGTACGTTACCATAGCCCGGACAATGCTTATGCAAAAACAGATAGATACTTTTCATGGCTTCCACATCAACCATTCTACCAACAATAGCCCTCCCATGCAAGCTTGAAAAACCATTAACTTGATGATCAACATTAACAGTCTTCCCAACTAGCATATCTTTAAACGAGAACTCCCCAGATTCAAACTTAGTCCCCATATGATTCGTCCCATCTTTACGAATAGCGTTTCCAGGATTACTCATTGTTGGATTATCTCTAGGCACATTAATCTCCCCATCTTCTAAAACAAAACGTGCAATATTGAACCACAGTTTGTTGTTTCCCATGCGAATGTTTCTTAGATTCTTGAGCAAATCCGATTTGTCTTTCACATCCAGTATAGAAAGGAAGCCAAATCGATTACCCATCTTGTCTCTTTTCCTTGCGATGTATAAGTCATATATTTGTCCGGAAACACGTACATGACTCGCAAGGTCAACCCCACTGCATCCCTCTGGTAAGTTTGTGACAAAGATCTTCGTAATACGACGTTGAAACGTTTCCGGAATGGGTTTCCGGCGGTTATTCATTGAGAGGATTTTAGTTTTGTAATTGCTATAAATTGGTAAGTTGAATGATGCCTATTATTTTGCAAATTGTCGATATATAAGTAATAAGCATATGTTGTTGTTTAATTCAGTTTATGTAAAGTAAGTTTTGATTAGAAGTGGAGAACATAGAAACTGATGGTTATATACAGGGCCGTCCTGTGAATTTTGAAGGCCTGTGCCAAAACTTCAAATTAGGCCCTTAATCGCCAAATTTTTTAAGACCATAAAAGTGGTTGAGATTGATTTAAGAGCTTGATTTAAGCACACATTATTTTACAGATATATAACGATAGCAAATTTTTGCATTTTTTTATTCATTGAGTCATACTACGTGAATATTTTTAGTAACAATTTAGTTGAAAATTATTATATTTAGAAAAAATATGTGTGATGCAAACTATCTATACTACTTATAATAGAGGAATGAATCTCTCTCCTCATGGTCTTAAAATTAAGACTTACAAAATACAAAGCTTATTGTACAACACACAATGCACTGTTAATAATCTTTCTCATCAATATTAATTTTAAGACTTACAAGTATTAAAGCTTAATGTACAAAATACAAAACAATATTAATGTGGTCAAGATATTTAACATAGTCAATTAATTAACCGGTCAATAAATACAATTAATGCAGTTATTAAAACACCCCTTACACAATAAATACAAATTATCAAACATATTGTACAACTAACTTAAACACAAGTCCTGCATTAAATGTCAATAATACAAATAATAAAACACATTATACAAATATTCAAGCCCGAACAGGTAAATGGCCAAATGAGCCCGAGCCCGAACGGGTACGGTCCAAACGGGGTTGAGCCCGAACGGGCACGGGCCAAACGGGGTCGAGCTCAAACGAGCACGGGCCAAACGGGGTCGAGCCCGAACGGGCACGGGTTAAACAAAATTCTTGATATCCGTAAATTTATTGTCAAAAAAAAAAAAACATAATAAACTAAAATACATGATTTACCGAAAACTTTTACTTCAAGGTACCCGCCGCTGTAACGCGCGGGTACCCTGCTAGTTACTTATTATTTAAGAGGTCATGTTTGTTGTAAAATGATTAATTTTCAAATACACAAATAGTATTTCGGGAAAGTGTAATACTTTTTGTAGGATATGGTAAATGTATTAATTAATAGTAATTGGGTTTGGGTTTATCAAGTATAAAAGTAAAAAGGGCTAAACTCAAACTTTACATATTAAAAGGTTTCAAACTTGTAAAGAAAAAGTTTTACCGCAGCCACTGATAAAAAGTTACCAGGTCATCTTCTTCACAAGAAAGTAAGCCCATTAAAGCGTAACCTGTGCTCTGTATTTCTACACCTTCTCAAGTAACCCCATTAAAGCGTAACCTGTGCTCTGTATTTCTACACCTTCTGTAACTAGTTCATGAACATATACAAAGTGTATTTTTCATCCGAAACACCATCTAATTCACTCAAATCATCCCAAACTCAGTTTTTTAAATCTTTAAATTTCAGAAATTGGAGGCCTTAAAAAATCGGGGGCCCTGTGCGGTTGGGCACCCTGCACATGCCAAAATCCGGCCATGCCAATGTGTAAGATAAGGTGTGTGCCCTCCGCCAATCGGTTATGTTCAAGTCATATTTTAGGACGTATGTGTGAGGTTTATTATTATTTTTTGTATATATTAAAACATTGGCAAGGAACTAGGAACTTACAAAGTTACAAAGTCACACTTTAGGACATATGTGTGACGTTTATAATAAGTGCTTAAATGTGTCTTTCAGAAAGAATGAAATAAAAACAGTTTCTTAACCATATAAAGTATATCTTGTTTTGATTAAAAAGTATAACCGAAACAAGATATATATTTGGGTAGCTTTAAGTCTAGCAAACACTTCAAATATGCCAATCATTACCTCCATATACACTTGTGACGATGGCGGAAGAATGTTCAAAACGGAGCAGGCATTTTTTAAAAGACTTTCACCAATAAAACCCAAGCAGGCACCATGAGGGCGGGATCACACCCTTGAGCGGCAAAGACCGTTTCGCAAGCCAATACTTACATTTTTTGAACGAAGTTTTAAGAACTCATTGGCAGCTTGTGTGACTGGATACAGGTTACCTAGCGTTAAATCCTTTTTCTTTTCACGCCCCATGAATTTTATGTAACCTTCAATATATACGATGAGCTATGCACAACAATAAAGAGATAACACTAACATTTGGTGTTACAACCAACAATCTTAATATTAGGAGTTGAGAACAAGCTTTGACAACGATAAAGAGTTATTTTACCATTCATAGTGAGGGAAACATTCTCACTAGTAGTTGTCAACCAAAGGTTATATAACCTTGACCTTCATCCCCCTGAGTCATACTATTGTGATATGAGTGTGAATGTGATAATGAGATACCGGAGATTTTCACGTATATAGGCCATGAAATTTTCAACACGTAGCATGGGGAGAGCGATGGAAGCTACATGTGTTATACGTATAATATAGACTTAATCATGAGCAGTTCATATATACGTACGTTATACTTACCAAACGAGTGTAAAAGAGGCTATATATATTCTTTCACATGTTTGAACAAAAAAATAAAAATGTCATACTAACTTTTTGGCACTCATGAAAAGGACATATATATTTCAATATTGATGCATAGTCTTGAGGGACTCGATGAGCCATGCACAATATTTGCTCAAATAATCTTTCATCAAGAAGTGGTATCTCAAGTAGCAAATAGTAAATATGTGTCAGACCGTCAGGGATATTATTGGATTATGATAATTTTGTAATCATCCATTTGCTTGATGAAACTCTCTCATTTACATGCTACAGATAGCATGCATGTTGGACGATAGAAACACACAACTTTATTGAAAAACTTCTTCCTTTATCAAAGGTGTCTTTGATATACTATAAAAGTATGTCAACAAACGTAGAGGAACAAACAAGCTACAACCCTTCCTAACAAAGTCATTCGATCCACATATATGATATAAGTTACTTGAGGAGAATCGCCACCCACCGAGAAAATATTAATAACCCCCCGTGTCCTTTGACGTATATCTTTAGAAACTCATAGCTTTACATATAAGTCATCGACTCTTAGAATGTCGATGAACTCATGGCATACACTTATGGGACAAAGTCAAAACGACTTGAACCAATAAGTAAAACCCGTCACTTTACTATCATCAATATAACATATTTTACATACACTACAACCTTCAATAATATGAAAGCTTTATCAAATATCAACTACTTAAATGGCGTATTTTTACTAAATTTGAGGACTACATGTAATATAGTTTCGTATTAAGTCGTGTTTAAATAAAAGATGACTTAATGCATATACTATCAATTTATCACTTTATATTTTAAGTCGTCTTTATTTATTAAGTGATAGACAAACAATTTTCATATGATTTTTTGAATTCAGGTTTTTCAATTTTAAGTCATTTAATTAAATTCAAACACTACCTAATAGAAGTTTGCACGTCATGTGGTGTAACAATTTTACCAGGAAGTATCACGATTACGTCAAATTTATGTTCCAAAACAAAATCTTGTGATTACCGGTAACGAAATAGGTAGAACAAAAAAATAATGATAGCTTCAGAACACAAATAGAAGTATACAAAGTAGTGAATTAGTGGTACCTTATGGCTGTTCTTTGAACCGTTGGATATAAATAGATGGTAAAAAGGTTTTAAGGTTAAAAGAGACGAGGTAAAATGGTACTATAGAGTAGGGGTGTCATTCGGGCTGACCCGACCCGAACCCGACCCGACCCGAACCCGACCCGAGTCAATTCGGGTCGGGTCAATCGGGTTCAAAATGATATTCGGGTCAATCGGGTCAACCCGAATTGACCCGAGTTCTAAACAAGGTCGGGTTCGGGTATATATTTTTAGCCTTGACCCGACCCGAACCCGAATGACCCTGCTTAACAACACTATTACAAGGTAAAAAACACGGGTTGACCCCAAACCCGAACTGACCCGACCCGATTGACCCGACCCGAGTTGACCCGAACCCGAATTGACCCGACCCGAGTTGACCCGAGTTCTAAACAAGGTCGGGTTCGGGTATATATTTTTATGCCTTGACCCGACCTGACCCGACCCGAGTTGACCCGAACCCGACCGGGTCAACCCGAATAACACCCCTACTATAGAGTATAGAATGAAACAACAAAATGCTACACAAAAACGTTTCAAATGGTTTGGGGACGAGTACACCGTACAAATCAATACCATATCATACTAGACAATGCAAAACTATCACACATTCACATTAGTGTAGCCAAAAAATGGAATAAAAAAGACGCAAAAAGTAAAGAGTGTTGTAAATGTAATGAACAAGAACACAAGAATGAAAGAGGAAGATAATTCTTATTATTGAGATGTAGTCATAATGTTACAATATGATGCATTTATAGGAAAACCCTAACTTGTTAATCAATATTAGGATGAATAGACATAAGCCCATAATATTTTACAATACTCCTCCTTTGATATTCATCGTTCATTATACTTCATAGACTGCCTCATCAAAAACCTTATCAAGAAAAACCCAATGGGATAAAAAAAAACTTGATGAAGGAAAAGAGTGCAATGCGTATAATGTTCCTCCTCCTCAATTTAATGTATATATTTCAAGCATCGCATGCTAATTTTCTAAACGAGTTGCTCGTATACTTTTGTTGGCAACAACTTTACAATGAAATCTATCAAATTGATGATGTTACGAATAAGTCCTGCAAAAATGACAAAATATATGTGTAGCTTCCAACCCAATATCAAATCAATTGGTTGGAAAGTATACAATGCATGAACAAATATTAAAAGAGAAAAATACAATCTCACGTGTATATTAATTATTAAAGCCTCACTTGCACTTATGTATGGTACTTGAGTACCAATCATTTTATAGAAACATGTGCAAAAAAAATTATATTATATGCGTCAAGAATGATTTTGATTCATATAAAGATTCATTCAGTTTGATCAAATAGAGTTCTTGAAAACTTTATTAATTGCTTCTAAAAGTTGAAGTTGCTAGACATCTTAAAGCATTATAGATTCTTCTTAGAATATGGGAGCTTTATCTAAAACTCACTTAGAGTGAATTAAACACTTATAGATTATTTGTCTCATAAAATATCAATAAGATATTTACATCCACCTCAAGACAATTTGCCTCTTAATAATCAATTTTGTGAATATATTTATTCAACAATTCATGTCTTAAAGCAAATAACTTTAGAACTCTTATTTCGGTTTCACACAAAGACCGATGTATATCCGATAGATTTTACACATTTGTGTGTACGGACTTCATGTCCCAAGACTTCTCGTATTTTCATGAGATTTCGTCTTTTCACGTTGGTCAATCGCACTCTTGAATAGCAATTGATTTATGATCCTCATTATGCATAATAGCAAGCGCTATACTGTATGTAAACAAATTTATCGACGTCGTTTTTGTTTCAATTCCATATGATTTTAGACATCATAGAATTATTGAGATCTCATTAGCTATTTGAGGTTCATTTGGAACCTTCATGTCTAGTGTCTATTTATGAGACTATCATGGGGTCTTTTGTACCTCGATTAACCATCTTATTTTCATGCTCCATATTTTTCATTGAGGATTTTATTTGAAATTGATTTGTCTACCATGCTTGAGGCATGTCATAATAAAATAATGTCCTTGAGGGACAACTTCTAAATATAGCATGAGTAGCTGAAATATTATTTTCGGCCAATGTTTATTTATGGCTATTAGATTATCCATTGAATAATCAATTCATAAAAAAAATTTCCTTCGAGGATCAACAGAATATGATAATTCATTCTGAATTTGCAGCTACTTCTCTCCTCCTGAAGGAATTATCCATCTTCTATATCCCATATATGTGCATTTAGGTGGAGTAATTTGCACACAAAAAACAATAATGGGATATGTTTGGTTTATAACCAAAACCAATTATAAAAAGGAGGATTTATAATAACATATTGGCATGATGCTAATTTTGTTGTTTTGCATATTATAATATGGCCCCATACAACAACACAAATTTTTCTCTCAGTTTCATTTCATAATTTAGAAGTAATTCATCGCATTTTCATGATGAAATACTTACTCTAGAATGTTAGGCTCGCATTGAGCTATTAATCATGCAAACTTGAGGTTGCGATTTAATGACCATTTAGACGATGCATCGATTTTAAACTCTAAATGGTTCATACAATGGATTTGTATGCTTACATATATCCATTTGTTTTCTTTCCTATTAACATTGAGGAATTTAGTCCCCATTCTAGTTGATAGAATAATAATCAACTTTCTTTGAGAGATTATAACATTAGATTGAAGAATCTTATTCTTCCATAGCTTTCGCATCATTAATGACTCAGGATGGTGTAACTGGTCATGCCAAACATATTATAATTATTATTATTGCTCATAAACTTAAGTTTATGGCAGTGATTAGCTTTTATTAATCTTTATATAATGCATGTCGAGGAAGATATAAAAGAATATAATGTATCTTTAATACTTAACTTCGTTTCTCATGACAATTTTATATTTCTTTTGTGAAGCAAAATGCGCTAGCATAGATTTTTAAATCTATGAATATAGTGTGTAATATCTTTGACACACTTGTATTTCATATACATCACATTGCATTTTTGCATAAATAGCATTTTTTTTTGTTTGCTCCTTTCTTATTGTATTTTCGCCACTACTAGTGGTTTGTTTCCTCGACCATAGCATTTACCATGATAAATGATCTTTAACCATTTATCTTTACATTATCACATTCACATGAGGGAATAAGGATCTCATATTGATCATTTTATCTCATTCACTTGAGGGAATGAAGATCTTTATGTTGCAACTTGAGGTTGCCAACCAGTTTCTTTAACACGACAATATGGAGCAAATTTAGTAAACGGGTTTATCGTGTTTGTTCAAACATTCCCATTTCTTTTATATCAAAGCACCGTTCTCGATATATAAGTATATTCGAGGCATTAACAATTTCATCGCATTTTTTCTTTTCATCATTCAGATGTACTACTTAATATTGCGAAAAATGTGCTCGCATTTGCAAGAATCTCTTGCTTATGATGGTCAAATCTTTCTTTTAGATTTTGACATATATTTAATGGATCTTTCACCATTATATATTTTCTTTTTAATTCAGATCTAACACTGAAATTATGAGACCGAACTCACTTAGTTTGCAACTTGAGGTGCATACAATCATAGCGAGATTTTTGGGAATTTTTTTTTTTTTTTTTTTTTTTTTTTTTTTTTTTTTTTTTTTTTGTAAACTATCCTTAAGATCTTACCATAATTTAACGAATCTTTCATCGTTAAGTATTCCCTTTTGATGTCCTCACGAAGAAGACGGGGTTCTCTTAAAAAAATTTACAGTTAAAATAGATCTTAACATAAAAAATCCACACAAATATTAGGAAAAAAATTGATGTTTAAGAACTTCAAATCGGACATGTGACCAAAATCAATATTTCTAACATTTCATTTCATTTATTGAAAAATTAGTACTAACTAAATTTAATCAAGGAACCCATAACAGAAGGCATATCAACTTGGAGCATTCATGTATATCTCACAATTTATTAGCATAGATTTTAACATCTATGAAGATAGTGTGTAATACATTTGACACACTTATTTTTTTTTACATGACATTTTTATTTGCTCCGTTCTTATTTTACCACTTGTAGTGATTGGTCATTTTTCATATTACTTCGACCATATCTATGACCATGATAAATGATCTATAAGCGTGGATCATTAAATTATCACATTCACTTAAGGAAATGAAAATCTTATGTTGATCAATTCATCACATTCACTTAAGGGAATGAAGATTTATATGTTGATCAATTCATCATATTCACTTAAGGGAATAGAGATCTTTATGTCGATTATTTAATCGACCACGTCCATAATAAATATCATCATCATTGTCACATTCATTTTAAGGAATAGACGCATAGTTGAACTACTTTTATATTTTTCGTCGAAAGCTCATTAGCTTTTCTTTTATATAATATGAGAATTTGACAATATCTCATGATACTTTTCAAACCATGTTCTCGATGTCGCTAATATAGAAGCATGTTCGAGACTTTGAAAATAGAGAATGTTTTCTTAAACATCTCTTCATCAATATCATTTAAATCACAATTTTATTTTTTTTCAGATCTAACACTGAAAATTGTGAGATTTAGCTCGCTTACACTTTTTTTTTCTTGCAACATGAGGTGCATACAATAGAGCGAGCTTTCAGAAAAAAATTACTTTTCTTTTATACCATATTTTTTTTTCTTCAAAACATAACATGAGGTTATGTTATTATGATTCACTTGATAGAATCATATTTGAACATTTTAACAATAACCTCAAGTTATTGTATTTTCATTTTATAATCATAATAGAACTTGTGGTTCTATAATAATCATAACATGAGGTTATGATATCTTTTGATTCTCTTGAGAGAATCATAATAGAACTTGAAGTTCATTTTTTTTTTTTTTTTTTTTTTTTTTTTTTTTTTAACATAACACGAGGTTATGTATTGATTCAATTAATTGAATCAAATTAGAACTTGAGGTTCTAATAATTTTTTTTCGTTAACATAATATAAGATTATGTTACTTTGATTTTCTTCTTGTAAAACATGAACAAATAAGATTACGCAAAACGTAACATAGCATATAAGTACCAGAGTATCGATTTCTGTTCAGTAATATTCACATTAAAACAATCAAATTTAGACGCCCGTGTTTTAATGGTATTGAATCGTGATTAAATTAATAGAACATGACACGTGCAAAAACATTAGCAATCATCATCAAATATTTATTTTGTGCATAGAAACGTGGCTCAATACCTTTTTATGATGCTCATCATAAAAGTAAAAAAGAAATGTAAGTACCAATATTACTAGAGAAGTATGTATATAACCAAGATAACAATTATTCAATTTGAAACTATGTAATTTTAGCTGGCTTCATGTAATCTTTTATTGGTTATGTTTATAAACCACATGCAAGCCAGTTTATGGAAGGTATAGCTTAACATGAATCAGTGATCTTTTATCTTACAGTGATTAATCTATGATAAAGATGTGACAAAAAATATATCACTCAATATATAGGAGCTACATGCAGATTTAGTTTGGAGATACGTATTACTCATTGTTAACGCAAATCCAATATTTATATTTTATAATAAGATCACAACTAAAGAAAACATATTTATCTCACAAAGTCACGAATACCCCTTTTCAGGGACGGAGCCAAATGGTACATTGGGTTGGCCAAGGCCCACCCAGAATATTTGTTATATACTACAACATGCGTATATTGTAATATGTAAATCCACTCAGTAAGTAATTGGCCCACCCAAAGGTTAAAGAACTGGCTCGTGCAAATTAACAATTTGAAGTAGAAAGACCAAAATTGATCGGTGATGACTAGACAGAACTATAGCCTATGCACACTAACTTGCTATTTGGTAATTCACTAATAGATTTTAATATTTAATTTCTTTTCATTATCTTTACGTACTGAAAGTTTTAATGGATGATGATCGTTAATCTGGTAATTCAATAATAGATATTAAGAAAGATATTGCAAATCGACTTTTAGTTTAGATTATGGTCTAGACGATTTTAGTGAAACCCTTTTATCGTAAGACTCTTAAAGTTTACACATTTGCATACTTGTTTCGGCCCACCCGAATGAAAAATTCTAGCTCCGTCACTGCCCCTTTTTCATTACAAAATGGTTCTCTTAATTCGGATCTACCAAAAAGAATAATATTTTTGAGGTTCATTAGCAATGCAAATTTATACAAACTACATCCTCAAAATATAAGTATAACATCAAACAAACTATGCATATACTATAAACAATGTATAAAGTAAACTTCATAAAGAAGAAACCGTACATGCGTGTTTCAATAACCTTTTTTTTTACTAATAAAACAAAGGTTTTAAGATTTTATCACATACCGATGTCTAAACTCGCATAAAACTATAAGATCTAGCACATGGTGTTCATCACCAAGGAAAAACGAATTTGACATTTACCTTCCTATAATTTTCAATCAATTGTTTATATGTTATTATATGTAATGGTTACGTCAAGAGATCTATCATATTGCCTATTGATATGTACTGTAATTAACTAAACAGGAAGATCAGAATGGTTACCTTAGCCGTGATATCAAAGTACAAATAATCGTTAACCAAAAACTTCATCCATCTATACTCGGTTAAATTTTAAATCACCTTTAGAGCGTGCTGATAACGTGTTGTAAATGTAATGAACAAGAACACAAGAATGAAAGAGGAAGAGAATTCTTATTATTGAGATGTAGTCATAATGTTACAATATGATGTATTTATAGAAAAACCCTAACTTGTTAATCAATATTATGATGAATAAACATAAGCCCATAATATTTTACAATAAAGAGAACATTAATTCCAACAAAGCATTCTAGGATAATTTCTCCATAGGAAAGAGAATCAAATAAGCAAGCAACTCACCGTTTCAAAACAAGATTAATAATCGTTTTTATCATCATGAGCTAATTTCATCTCTACTACTTATGGTGCATGTATTGTAGATGCATTCATTAAATTAAAATACACTTTGAGTAATATTGATGGTCTATATATAATATACTTTAAACTTAAATGCTTAAATGACAAGTCTTGCTATTTTACTTTTCGTTTCAAAACAAGTTTAAGAGTCACACGGTTGCTACATCAATATTAATGTCTACTACTTTTTAAATGACAAGTTTTTAATATTTGTCAATCTCTATGTTTTTATCAATTTAAAAGAAAAAAATAAACGGTTTACTACATATAAAAAGTGAATGATTTTCTTTAAAACTTAAAATGAGCTATGTGTTATATCTACCCTTTTATACGGAGAAACACTTTTTTAAATATGTTGTCTTATAAGTATCATTAAAATGTCTATAAATCACATTTAATACATACTATATATATTTATCATTATATAACGCATCATTTGTAGAAAACATAAAAAATCTTTTCTTGTAGAAGACGATAAATGTTTCAACTAATTGTTGTGATGTTTCATTTTTCAGTTAAATTATCGTATTTAAAAAAAAATCAATTACATTTTGATCCACAAAAAGGTGTGAATTGGCGGTAACACCCTGACCCCGGGTGTTTTTTGGCACCAGTTATTTTCCACCCCACAAAGAATAGCTCCGACAACTCTCCTGACCTAGTGGGGTACCAGGCAATTACATTTTGATTATTTTATGTTGTATGCATAAACATTACCTGAAACACTTAACCAAAATATCACAACTATAATTGTTTACTGTTATAAATTCTCGTCGCTATACGCGAATATTCGTCTAATAAGAAATAATGTGTGGGTTCTATTTGTTCTTGGATCTCTTGATTCTATTGATAGTTGAGTGGCTTTGGTTGATAAATCATATAGTGCTCTCATCCTGGACTCTGATGTACCGCAATTTCGCGCCATTCCATCTATATACAAATGAAATCACATCTCGCTATCATCAAAGCAAATGTACCTCAAACCCGATAAATATAGTAGATTCCCTTTTACATACGCATATGTTATTATTCCTTTGTTTTGCAACAGGTAAGAAAGTGATTTTGATTTCCAAACTTTGAGAAGAGTAATTTGCAAGAACCATTCATCTGGTTTAGCCAAATTGTAGACTCAAAGTAGTCCCTACGAGTTTGAGATTGTGTTAAACTTTCAAAGTTCATATGTTCTCATGTGACGATACTTGCACAGAGTTTTCCCACTTGGATTGCGCCTGGAGTTTCAAAGTTGCAGACTGCACAGCAATTTGACCAGAATGCACTTTGAAACTGCAAGGACTGTGTCTGCAATTATAGCATCTTTGGCCACATGACATCTTGTGTTACGCAATAAAACCAAACAGCATGAAATGCAAGCCTATCACAGCATACTATACACAGAGAGACGACTCTATCACGCACATTAGTCTATCCAACAAACATTAGTCTAATAAAAAGCATATTCTAAAGGTGAGAATTCATTCCAACAAACATTAAAGATTAATTTCTCCATAGCAAAGAGAACACGCAAGACAGTAACTTTTTAACATTCTGAAAACACGATATACCAGATTACAGTTTAACATTCTGAAACAAGATTCATAGAAGAAATACAAATCTTTATCATTGTTTACTCATTTCTACAGGAAATGAGACACGGGTTCATAGCATAGGACTAAAGGGGTCATTTGGCAAGTAGACTTTGGTGAGCTTGAGCCTGATTCTCTTGGTTCTGCTGATAGTTGAGTGGCCTCCTGAACAGCATAATGTGTGGCTCTGGTCGGTGGATAGCATAGTGAACCCATCCTCGACTCTGCTGCACTCCAATTGCACGCCATTCAGTCTATACAAACAAAATCAGAACTCTTAAGCATCAAAGCACATGTACCTCAAACTCGATATATATCTGATTCCCTCTTTACATATGAATATGAATGAAAGTACTGAAATTAGAAAGGCAAATTATGTTGTCACAAAAACTAACTACTAAACTCAAAGAGTTTAGGTTATTTACAAAGAAACTAGAGGAGACAAACTAAAGTGCAAAATTTAAGTCGTCAGTAGACATCTAGCAGTCAACACTTTACCTATAAACATGCCTAAATATGTTATGTTAAAAAACAAATTAGCACTTAACTGTCTTCAATTAGCATGAAGAGTTAATTTGTATAAATCCTACTTAATTTTCGTAAGAAAGTATCAAAATGATAAATATCCTACAAGACTGTTTGATCTGATAACACGGTGAGAGAGCTAAAATCTCATAACATTTTTTTCATACAAAAATATATATTACTCTGTATACATCAAGCTGGGAGAGCATTACTTTCACTGAAGAGTAAAGTCACGTAATCACTTCTTTCACACCCAATAGCCAGAAAGTAAAACACTTGCAATTAGAAAATCGGATCAAGTACTTTGTGCCTAAATCTATGCCTAACATATGTGTCATTAACTTAGTGGGTTGTGAAAAAGTGGACCCGGTTGCCACAACCAATAAATGATTGCCACATAGATTTAGGCATAAGTTTTAGGTCTCCCAATCACTTCTCATTTCCTAGCAAGAAACACTTTTGAAGTGTATGGTTGTTTGGATAAGAAAAACTGCTCATTGTTGTAAAAAAGCAAATTCATTGTGCAAATACAAGTAGGTTGTTTATTTACCCGAACACTCCAACTCTAAAAGATTGTGTTTCAAAAACGCAATAAACACATACGCACTTTGATAAAAACGTTATCCCAAACACTCTCTTAGTTTCCAATTTTAGAATCAAATGTAACAGGTTTACCCGCAGATTAAACTAAACAGGTTCACTCCATACCCTCATTATTTGCGTCTACTAATAACCTCTTCCGTAAAAACGAATACTATAACAATTTTAAAAAGTACTTTTTGAAATCACTTAAGTTATAACACTCATAACCTAAACCCGAATAACACAATTCACTTGCTAAATTATTTGTATCATCAAGCTGTGAACACTTTATTTCAACTAAAATCATGTAATCACTTAAACTCTATCCAATTGGCAATTGCTAATAAGTAGTTTGTGATATATATTCCAAATACAAGATCAGATGTACTTTACTCGCAGTATAACATTTATGTAGGAAAAACTTATTTAAATAGCTTATTTACATTTTCATATAAGCAATTCTGACTGCTTCTACTTATCGAGTCGTATTCTTGGTGAATAAAAATAGCCAATTTTACCATCAACATAATTAGCTATTTACACAAAGTTCGATCATAACAATACTAATATAAACCTAACTAGTTTCAAAACAGTAAAAAGCGAACAAGTAATCGAGAAGTATACCTCGGCTAAAAGGCGGTTTTTGGGAAGCATTTTAGCAACTTCTGGTGGAAGAACAACATGCCTATCAATTCATAAAAACAAATCCATCATTAAAAAAAGGGGCTAATTGTCAGAAAATGTATCTTACTTATCATTTTTTAAGTTGTATGTACCATCGTTAGGATCGGAATATTTAATAACAAACTTTCTGAATTTCGGTTATTCTGTGTATCGATTTCCAGGAATCGAGATTCGATTCCCAGAAATACGTCAATCGATACACAGAATAATCGAAATTCAAAAAGTTAGTTACTAAATAATCCGATCCTAACGATGGTACATACAACTCAAAAAAATGACAAGTAAGATACATTTTCAGACAATTAAACCTTAAAAAAACAACAACAAAACAAATAAAAGTTTATAAAAAAACATAAAAACATCAATCAAATATATTACCTGTATTCAAAAGTATCATCGAAATACTTTTCAGAATACTGGATCTGACCCATAATAATAAATTTCTGAAAGATTGATAATCAAAACCTGTTGAAATTAAATATATAAAATTAAGTTGAATTGAAATAAAAGGAATTTATAAAGGAGGAAATTGAAACCCTAATTAGATTGATAGATTGATTGGTTTACCTGTTGTTGTTGAGAGTGGAGCGTATATAGTGACGTTGTAAAAAGAGGGTAAAGTAGTAGAATGAAATATTGGGCCACACAGAATCTTTTTATAGGGTGTTACTGTGTGTGTGTTTTTTAAAAATTATTGGGGTATTACTTTATTTTGCAACGGTAGGAAAATTATTTTGGTTTTCAAAATTTGAAAATTATTCTTTGCATGACATCCCTTTTAAAATAAGGCGCGTATGTTTGGCATGAAGCGGTATGAAACTTTTTAAAAACCGTGAGTCGTGCCTCAAGCTATTCAGGTTACCTACTTCATATAAGGAATGCCCATACTTAGAGGTGGCAAAATGTGCCCAGAAGCAAAAAGATGGGCTAAATGGACACATTTTTAAAAGATTTGGGCACATTTAGCCCCCTTTTTTTTTTGAAATGGGCACATATAGCCCAATGAAAAATTAAATTGGCACAAACGGGCACTTTTTTTTTTCTCAATTGTTAAACATTAAAGATCGTTAGATTTTTTTTATATAATATATTTATTTTTGTTAATATAAATAAGATATTACGTTTAAGGAATTTATTTAGTCGTTTTAGGTCTTTTATTAAGCGATTTGTATAACATGTGCCCGTTTGGCCCGTGCCCGTTTAGCCCGTGCCCGTTTAAGCCCGTGCCCATTCTAGCCCGTGCCCGTGCCTGCCCGAACCGCCCATTTTGCCACGTCTACCCATACTTTCCCTTGCAAAGACAAAGAAAAGATTTGTCCCCCCCCCCCCCAACCCCCCCCCCCCCCCCCAATTGGATTTGACCCCTTGATCTTCCTCTATGATTTGCGTTTTCATTTAATAAGAAGCTTACCCGTGATCAATGAGGGTGAACTTTGCTATTTTTTTTAAATGAATATTTTTTCAATGTTTTTTAAGAACCGGTGAGTTGTGACTAATATTCACAGCTCACTGCTACTTTTAACAAACACACTCCACATTCTCAAACAGCTTGCCACGCATGCATACATGATTGAAAGGACTTAGATGCCCATTTCTGTATACTTTTTTTTTTTTTACCTGGGTTCCAACTCGATATTACGAGCCGACTAATCTCAGGACGACTACCCTTTTGGATAGCCCGGAGTCATCGCAGGTGAACCTCCGTAGCCACACGGGGATTAATTTTCTCCCCAAGGTTTGAACCTGAAACCTCCAGGGACTTTAACCACTTAGGAGACCAAATCCAAACCATTGGGTCACCGAGATGGATAAATATCATTTACATACAAAAAGATCTTATATAAGACATCTTTTTTTTCATAGAAAAAGAGGGATAATAATCGTCAAAAAACAAGCTATACTATTGGACGAACATGTATCAACCTTGTGCATGTACGTGACTTATAACTAGTTGTGTTATATATAGTAAAATTGCAATACTTTGACAATTAAACTAACAGAGATAACATATCCTTCACCATATCAGTACATCACTAAAACTTCGTGTGAAACTGTTTTCGCGATCTCGTCGCTTAAAAGTAAACGATGAAGTAAAGGCTATTTAACAATATCAATACTATGATCTTTAATTTATGAGGTCTGATACACTCATATAATATTTATAAACAAACTTTCACACAATGACTTGATACATTTATTTTCTCTTTTTACCAACTCTTTTTTATCAACAAACCATTTTGATAGACCTCATGTGAAGAAAATCTTTTTATACACTTTATGTGATTACGGTGTTTCTCCAAATTTAATCAGTTGGGCTCGATTCATTTAACAGAAAACTTGGGCTCCACTAAAACTAGCCCGATAGCACTTAAAAGATCATATTAACATGTCGTACTTGAATATGTCCTCAAAATTTAAAACCGTATATAAACCCAAGAATTGGGAATACTGAAGAGTAAGCTCACTTATCGTTCTATCAAAGAAATATGTTTTGGAATTGGTTCCATTTGGTGCTATCAATCTTATCGGCATTCACGTACGATTTTATAAGATATGTTGTTTCATAAACTTTGTTGTTTGAATGTATGGTTCAAGTATTTTTAACGATACAAATAAACTGGTGTTAGATTGATAACGCTACACGCGTCGTTCGGGGTCAAAGGAACTTCCTTTTCTTCGAGCAAGTTTTATAACACCCTAGGCAGTGAACCTAATCGTTGTAGTGTAGTAATTAGGGTAAGCCACGGGTATTGATATCGTTCTCTAGGGGAATAGTGTCGTTAGGCTGAAGTGTATATCGATTTAAGTCTAAAGGTGAGGGATGATTATTTTTGTATTTTTATATTTTATGAAATTGAAAGGTACGAATCTCGGGGTATGGATTTGGGGAGGGTGGAATTAGTTGCTAGTCAACTATCCCAAAAGGTACTAACTAAATTAGGGGTCTACCAGTAACGTGAAGCGTATCTACTTATGATGTATTACTCCTTGCTAGCTATCCAATTCTACCTACTGAATTGTCACGTCCTATTGATGGTTGAATTGTCACGTCCTTATTCCTAGTTGCGTTGTGTGTCTAAGGTTGTAGGGTATGCGTTTCTCCCTAACTCTTTGAATTCACCTTTAAGTGTAGTAAACAAAATCCACTAAATCATTCATAAACTAACTTTAAGGTTATCTTTGGTTTAGTAAACGAAATCCACCAAGTCATTCATAAACTATCAAAGATTTATCAAGTATTAAACACAACGATAGCCTAGTCGCACTCATAAGCTAATTACAATTAAGATAAGAATCAACCAATCAAACAAGAGACAGTATGATGCAAGAATTATAAACTAAACCAATTAGATTCATTGAAGTTGTCACACCCTAATGATGAAGATAGACACAAGCATCACTAAGAAATCAATAAGATCTAATTAATTATATACAAGTTTCACACAATCATAAGCAAACACAAGGTGAATTAGCCAAGCATAATTAATGAAGAGCAAGCAACAATTTTAATAATTGAAGACATACCATAGGATTGGATTAACAAACAAACCAACACACAATGTTTAAAGAGTGTTTGGAACCCTTTAAGTTGCTGGAAAAACACCTACCTAAACCCTGGAATCGGACTTAGGGTTTAGGGCTTACAAAAAGTGAAGTTATAATGTTATATTTATAGGCAGATTTTCTGTCGGCAAAGAGTGACGGCGTCACACTTATAGAGTGACGGCGTCACGACCATTTTTTCAGCAAATTGTAGATTTTCTCGTTCCGGTCGCGTGGGCTTTTGAACCACCTAAATCCGAGTTCGTATGCAAAAGTTATGGCCAAAACAATATCAACTACTTCGCGCGCATGCTGTGATAGTCTTGATCAGCTTGTGACGGCGTCACCTTGTGTTTCGTGACGCCGTCCCCTTCAGTCTCTGACGCCGTCTTGGCTGCATCTAGGCCGTCTGAGTAACGACGGCCTACTCCTTTAGAACCTGACGTCGTCCCTTGAAAACATGCAATTTCGCTTCTGAGCCGTCGCAAAATTCCTTCCCGACGGCGTCGCAGATATGCAGTGACGCCGTCGCCTTATGTTTCAGCAGCTTTGAGTGTCTCGATTCTGACTTTGGCCATTTTCTTCGTATATTCGCGCCTTTTCGTCCAAATAAGCATCATTCCAGCATTTTGCCTTCAAGAGACCTAAAAAGTGAAAAGGAACGATATTAAGCAATAACGGATACAAAAGTGATCGAATAAGGGCTTAAATGACCCCTCAAAAAGGTACCTTTTAAAACCTTATCATAGATGCAAATATGCAATAACCCGTGAGCAGAATTGCAAAGTGCTTACGCTATCGCACGTATCGCAACTTTTAAGACTGATTGTGTATTTGATTTAAAACTAAAAGGGGCGTTTGGTGTGTATATGAGAATGACTATGAATATAGGTATAAAAATGGGTTTGTAAGCCCAACGGCCACCACCATAGGTGGGTATAAAAATTGCCTATTTTTATGAGTTTCATACATAGTTTCAAAAATCAAACCTATAAACCAAACAACTATGTTAAGAATGAAAGCATTCATTCATTTTCATACCTTCAAACCAAACGCTCTTACAAGAGTAGAACATAGAGTATCATAGACAAGTGGGGAATATTTGCAACATGGATGTTAAGATTGTAATCTTGATATTATGATCTAACGATTTTGATTTTACGATATTACAAAGCAAAAATGATCCGGGTCTTACGTAAGATCTAAGCAAGCTTAAGATC
The DNA here is from genome assembly GCA_019973895.1 of Chrysanthemum seticuspe. Lineage (NCBI taxonomy): Eukaryota > Viridiplantae > Streptophyta > Magnoliopsida > Asterales > Asteraceae > Chrysanthemum > Chrysanthemum seticuspe. The sequence goes on along the minus strand of BPTQ01000001.1, from coordinate 271,835,399 downwards.
TTATAAGATCTCGATCTTGATCATAGGATTTTAAGATCTCTCCGATCCGATCTTTCTTTTTTTGGAACCGCAAATTTTAAAACTACAAAGTTATAGATTATATTTATTAAAATTTAAAAAACAACATGCTAATCTTCTTAAACATTCCATATTTATAATTTAGAACAACATTTTTTTGAAACATTCTTATATTTTTGTCTTTATGATATAATAATAATTTTTAGATTTGAATAGTATTACAAAGACTATCAGAAAATGACACCATAATAAGATTTTAGGATTCTGACTCAATTTTACGATCTCGTTCTTGCAAAAACGTAAACTATCATGAGTACTCGGGATCCCAATCTTGAAAAAACTTGATTTGCAAGTTGTAATAGATCACGTTTCGTAGATTCTAGATAAATAACAAAAAGATAACCTGTGGCATGAGTTCAAGACCAATTAGCTACCACAATAATACACTTTTTCTTATTCATAATTATACTTTATTTTCTAAAGAAATAACGACCAACCAGGACATATACTTATAGATAGCATACATCACTTCAAATGCAAATAAGAACATCAACAAAAAGAAACATACTTATAAAGAGAAACATACTTATCAATATATATCGAACCAAATACAACCACATATAATAGATAAAACTACGAACATACAATCGATTAAAAACACAAATACATAGATTGGAAAATCGAGTACAACAAACAAACCAAAATCCGATTTCCCATAGATAAAGTACTTGCAAATGCCAAAGGAGTTAAGTTGCCCCGTCCGATATGTTCATGACCCGTTTCCGGCTCACCATCACATCATACGTTAAGGAGTCGAATAGAACCTATAGTCACCACGAAGAAATACGTTTCACCGTCGACCACATAGTGGTCTACGACGAAAGGTGGTGGTGTAAGAGAGGGAGTGTTTGTTATGATAGTTGTGATGATATAAAGGTTGTAGTAAATGGTGATCATGTGATGATGGTTCATGAAGTGGTTCACAATTTAGGTCATGTGTACAAAAAAGTATTAGCATCTTCCATTGGATATCCTGCAACCACCAAACCTTTCTTTTTTTGACATGCCCTTTTTGCATTACATTTTATTTCTTTTATCATTCTTATACTCTTTTGGTCCATTAATTACATAGCAAAATAATATTGACACAAATAATAATAAAAGATCACAAAACAATATGGAATTGCAGCTAAACTTGTTTTTAAAATAAGTTTATTAACTATTTAGTGAATTATTTTTTCTATCAATATACTAGATTAAGGTTTTTCTTTTATTTTTCTTTTTTTAGGAACGTCATCACACTTGAAATCCGACTCCCGAGTTAAACCATTCAAACGGACAGGTCCCGAGACCCGAACCATTAGGAGAGACCCGCGAAAGGAAACCCCTAGAACTCACGCTTCCAATTAGGAGGAAAACCTGGATTTTTTGTCTTTTACGGGACTCGAACCCTGAATAAAACCTCCCCCAAGCTTCAGAAGGAGCCCAGGTGACCAACTTATCTAAGCCAGTTGGTTTCTAGATTAAGTATTATAAGTATATATTAAACCTCAATTAAAACGACGCCGTTTTAGTGTACTGTAGCTACAGTACAGCTACAGTAGCTACAGTACACTGCGTTTTGGGCCGGGCTGCTACAGTACATTGCTACAGTACGGGGGAAAAAAAAAAGATTAGATTATATTACTATTTATTAATGCACAATCACCTCGGCTAAAAAATTCGCCCGCCCGAAAAAAAAAATGATTATATTACTATTTATTAATGCACAATCACCTCGGCTAAAAAATTCGCCCGCCCGCAACGCGGCGGACCAGTGCCAATCTCGTTTAGCTAAAAACTAAAGTTTTATTCCACGTGATTTAAAGACATGTTTTGGTGCGCACATTGTCCACACAACTTTTCTTTTCTTCTAAAAGCATAGTGTTCAAGGCGATAATAGGTTGCTCGTGAATCGTGATATTGTCATGTATACATAATTAAGTTAAAGATTTAAACGTGCTAGAATAGCAAACTAACGAATAGTGGAATCCACATTTTGGAGCATAAACTGAAGGCCGATGTAAGTCGTTGAAAGTGGGATGATTAGTTGATTATTAAGTAACTTGATGAGCCAAATCCCGATAGAGCTAACGAAAGACTACATTTTCGATAGCCTAAAAATCCCACACCATTGTGTGAACCTGAGCAAAATTGCGGGAATGCCAAGCTAGGTTTCAACAAGTCAAAAAGATTACTCCAAATCAAGGACTACTTGTAAAGTTGTAATGGATAAACAAGATAGTATAAAATTTTGGAACATTTAACGCAAGGAAAAACTGAAAATGTGATCCTATCAAGGACAACCAATATATTAGGGGTGTTCATAATTCGGGAAATACTTACAGGAATCGAAAACTGAAACCAAACCAAATCGACAAAAAAATGAACCGAATTTGTCAAAACCAAACCGAGCCGAATTAAATATTCGGTTTTCGGTTTGAATATAGTTTTGACAATCTAAACCGAAATCCGAATTCATATAAATATATATTCTTTTGTATATTTATATATATAAAATGACCATTAAAATTTTATTTTAAAATAAACAAAATCACTTTTTAAGCTTGAAATAAATTTTTTTCTAAAAATCTATAAAGTTAATTTTTTTTTAAATATATTTGATGTAATTCGAGTTATTAGTGTTCGGTTAAGTATAATTTGAATTTGATTCGATTCGAATTTCAGTTTTACTCAAAAAAAAAAATTAATTGAATAAACCGAACAACCCAATAATTGAACCAATAAACACCCTACAATATATTAATTTAGGCCTAATTATAATATTGGGCTATGCATATTGTCCGATAAAGACCCATCAAGCGCGAAAGTTGGCAACATGATCAATAGATTAAAAACTTATTCAACGAGAAATAAATTTGCATCAATATAAAAAGTAAGATAAGACGTCCATGTCATGTTTTATGTTACAGATCTGGGATTAAATAAATCCATAGCTATTCAAATGACTGAAGAAACAGGAGGATATGTGGATCACTCATGAGTCACATTTTACTTGGTCTTTAATTTCTACATAGACATGGTTTAACTTTTAGACACAGAGAGACCGAAGAAAATTGGATAAAACGAGATATATTTGTCCGCGCATTGCAGGGAGTAAAAACCATTTATTTTGCAGCTACTTAATAAAGTGTAAATATATTTTTTTTCCATAAAAGAGTATTAACTATTAAGGATAATAAGCAATATTACATAAATGAGTAAGGGGGCGTTTGGTTCGCCCTTTTTTGGCGGTTTTCGTTGGTTTGTATTTCGTTGGTTTTTAAAGACGGTGTTTGGTTGGACGGTCAACCGGGTTTTAAATGCGTTGACCAAAAAAAAATGAGGGTTTAAGAAACCACTCATGGAGGGGTGGTTTTCAGTGGTTTTCATGGTTTGGACTTTTTTTTTTTTTTTTTTTTTTTTTTTTTTTTTTTTTTTTTTGAAAACTTTTTTTATAAACTTCTTTATAAATTTTTTATATAAAATTTTTTTATAAATTTTTTTTATAAACTTTTTTTATATTTTTTTTAGAGAGAATTGCACAAATGGTCCCTGTGGTTTGCCCAAATTCCGCTTTAGTCCCTAAGTTTACGAAAGTGCAGGCGGCCTCCCTGTATGGAAACTTTGGTTCCGTTTTGGTCCCTTGTTGCTAACGCTGTTTGTTGGTTCCAGTTATCTTTTGGGCACTTTGTTAAACACGAGGGCAATATTGTCTTTTCAAGGTGGGTTAGATTATTGTATACACTTTAAGAATCCCCCCACACATTTTATTATCCCCAAATCAAAACACACACAATCCCAACACAGCCATAAACCCTAATTTATTTTCCCAAAAACACACATTACTACACACACACATAACAATGGTCCATTGCTTTTGTGGTAACCAATCAATGGTTAGAACTTCATGGACAAATTTAAATCCTGGTCGTCGTTTTCATTCTTGCTCCCAAGTTCCAAGTTGCGGGTTTTTTGAGTGGTTGGATCCACCTATGTGTCCTCGTGCAATTGCAATAATCCCTGGTTTGCTAAGGTCAAGAAATGTACTACAAGTGGCTTTGAATGGAATGGTTAGGGAAAACAGAAGGTTGAAGATTTGCCTAATTTGCAGTTGGATCTTTTTTATCTTGTTCAATTTGATGTAATGTTAGCTTGATAGACTATGAACTGAACATATAATTGACCAAAAAATATGTAATGGTCAATTGATTTTGTATTTGCAGTTCAAGTTTATATGAAGTATTGGTAGTTGGTTAGTGTTGTTTGTATGTTTATTGAAGTTAAATTTGTTATAGTGATAACATATAAACAAAAAACATAGAAACACAAAACATAGAAACACAACACATAAGTAACCTAAAGGATGCAATACATTTAACAGGATATAAACCCTGTTAGTAAGTGAAAATTTGTATCACAAGTACCCTAGATTCTTAAAGTCTGCAACTAACAATAAAAAACATAGTCTTAAAACAAGTTAACACAAATACTAGATAGAGAAAGTCATGAAAAACAACCACACAGTGGTCTTTGTTCCAGTTACTTTGTTGGAGTTAGCCTTTTTGCAGTGGTCTTTGTTCTCTTTGTTCCACTTCCTTGTTGAGAACCTGATGCAGTCACTCTTGCATGTTCACTTGGCTGAGATTGACTTGCACCTGCACTTGGATCAGCTTGACTTGCTGATGCAGTCACTGTTGCACCTGCACTTGGCTGAGATTGACTTGCTGTTGCAGTCACTCTTGCATGTTCACTTGGCTGAGATTGACTTGAACCTGCACTTGGCTCAGCTTGACTTGCTGATGCAGTTACTCTTGCACCATCAGTTGGCCCAACTTGACATGTTCCATCACCCTTCACTTTACAGCTTCTTTTATTATGCCCTGTACCTTTGCAAATGCAACAAGTAACTGTTTTGCCTTTTCTAGTAAGCTTCCCCCCTTTAACCATATCAATTTCACCTGCACTTTTCTTCCTTTTTTTACAAGGTCTGCCAATCTGTGGAACAGATTTTGGGGGAATCAAAGTTGTAGGACAGTCAAACTTAGCCCAAAATTGCCTGCTTGTAACTGGATTTATCTTATGAGAATAAACATCCAACCAAGTTTGCAGCTTGTAAGAAGGATGTACCCAGTCTTCAGGATTTCCACCATTTGTACCATTGTCAGCCATATCATATATACAAGCCACTGCATGTTTACATGGGATGCCAGAAATTTCCCACTTCCTGCATGAACACATTTTCTTTTCCAAATTGACCACACACTGGTCACCCCATGGACCTTTAGCTTGAAATTGATCTGCTCCATTCCACTGCACAGTGTATTGTGTTGCAGCTTCTTTAATGGAAGTAAAAATCTTTGTGATGGCAGGAGTAAGTGGCCCTTCACTTTTTTGAATAACATTTTGGACAAGAACAATCCTTTTCATAAGATATTCTCTCACATATTCTAGTGCAGAAATTATTGGACTATCCCTAGCTTGTAACAGTTGTCTATTGAAGACCTCACAAATGTTGTTTATCAAAAGATCACAATGAGCCCTCCCTATATGGTTATATATGTTAAGTGTTAGATTATTTTAAGTGTAATTAGTAAACTAGTCATAAGATAGAATGTATGCAATTAGTGGTACATACCAGAAAAGTGTGCCCTGCTCCAATGTTGTGGTGGAATTTTCTTCAACCACTCATAAGCTTTCTTATTGTAGGCTTTCAATTCTTCCATAGCTCTATCAAACTCAACCACAGTCAAGGCACTTGCACACTTCCACAACATGTCCTTGTACTCTCCTCCTCTCCATGTCAGATTCATGTTTTGATGTATGTGCCTTACACAAAACCTATGTTCAGCTGATGGAAATAACTTTGCAATTGCTGGTAAGAGACCCTAATACAACAAGTTAACATTAGTACATTTACAACAAATAATAAACTTAAACTGAA
>BPTQ01000001.1:271610936-271829298 GCA_019973895.1 Chrysanthemum seticuspe | reverse complement strand
TTTTTAAACAACAATTTGGACAAAATCACCATCTTTAACCCTTATTATCTTTATGTTCGAGACCTTTATGTCGAAAACTCATGAACTGAAACTTCTAGATTTTGATACAAACTTTCTAAAACTGTCGAGTTCGTTTCCTAACGATCGACGCACACCATTTTACGACTAGTTTTTCGAAGCCATTTTTAGCACTTTCATGAAATTTCCAACGACTTTATTTTACGACGAAAAGTGAAAATTTCACCATAAATCATTACGAAACCCTTGTAGGATGACATTTTGACGTAAATACTTGCAAAGTGATTTAAGAATGGTCAAGACGTCAAAAGAGTATTTTTTCGACGATAAGTATTATTTTCAAAACTCGCAAATGGTATAAATAACATACGAAATGCATGCATAACATTACATTGCAACTCATTACATATCATATCATATCATTTGTAATAGGTCCAGATTAAAGTTTCCCGCTATACCTCAGTGTACTCACTCTTGTCATCATACCAGTTTATCAAGTGAGTTCATAGCCCCACTTTTACTCTTTTAACTGTTTTACAAACTCTTGGAGGAGATACATGCTACATTTTTAATCGAACACAAATGCTTTGAACTGTATGCTATATCCGAATGTTTTATTGTCACTAAGTATTTGCCATGTTCGAAGTCCCTACATCATGCACCATTAGTCACTTGCGAGTGAGCGCGAATATTGTGAATAGGCCTATTGGAATTAACACTCCCGCTCTTATTGACCCAGTTAGGGGAAATCGAGCGCACTATATTTGAATCATTAAGGTAAATTGGCAAGTTTACCTATTAGGGCGGCGATGAAACGATGATTACCAATTTTTATTGGTGCGATGTTTACGCTTTGGTGTCATGAACTTAGTGAAATAAATGCGATTTTGTTTTTAACGATGAGTGTGAAACCATTTAACTCACACTACGATTATTGTGTTCAAACGAATTACTTAAACCTATGGATTTCACTCAACCTTTGTGTTGACCTTTTTAGTATGTTTATTCTCAGGTATCTAAGGCATTATCATCATGGCATGGTTAAGGAACCACCTTTTGAGTCGCGGCGTCGACTTACATCATTGTACATTATGGCACTTTCTTTTAAAACCATCGTTTGGACTTGTAATATATTTATATTTCCGCAAACTTTGTAAACTTTTGGGACCTATGTTGTAACTCTGATTATTTTATTAAATCAAACGATGTATTTTCCAAATGACACTTTAGGTCGTTCAATATAACTGTGATTGTGGTGCTATGACAGTCAATCCCCAGGAATTCCATTCCGCTGCAAAACAGGTAATTTGGGGGTGTGACAGATTGGCATCAGAGCTTCGGTTATAGAGAACTAGGTTGCATCATTGACCCTAGACTATAACTACATTATCATAGCATCTCATCATTTCACCATAAGTGCGTGTTCACTTTGCATGCGATTTATACGTACATTTTTCGAGTTATTCACTTTCATTTCACAGCGGTTGTCACATAGATGCCTTCAAATACCCATCCCATTATACTCGCATCACTTTGACATGGAGAATGCCTTGTTATTCCCCATCAAAATTTCAACATCAATTGACTCATCACCGATAACGTCGAATACCGAGATAAACCCTTGAGTAGGGCAAAGTCACTCTCACTCCTTTGTTGCACCACTAACATGTCGAGTTACACGCTATTCACACTAAGTCACTAAACCATCATACATTTGAAGCACTTACGACATCTCATAACCCATTTCTTAGGAAACCGTCGATTATTTTGAAAGATAACCTCAAACTTATCATTCTTATCACATTTCTTTGGAGCGTTTATTATTAACATCGGATTTTGCTACGTCTCACATTTCCTCTTGTTTTGAAGAAGATATGGCACCGAAGAAAGCCACAGCTGAAATGACACAAGCGGCTATTCAAAAGTTGGTAAGGGATAGTGTAGCAGAGGCATTAAGGATTGAAAGGGAAACGGTGGCTGTTGCTGCTGCCGAGGCCGCGGCTGCTGCTGAAGCCGCAAGGCTTGCTGCTGCTACTGGAAATGCAGGAGGATCCGGAGTTAAGAGCTGTTCTTACAAGGATTTCAAAAGTGGAGATCCCACCAAGTTTAAAGGGACTGAAGGAGCCACTGCCATGGTGCGATGGTTCGAGAAATTGGAGTCCGTGTTTTTGCTGTGTAATTGCCCGGATGATAGTAAGGTCAAGTTTGCTACAAGTACACTACTCGATGGAGCATTGTCGTGGTGGAACTCATATGCTCAACCGATGGGAATGGAGAATGCTTTCAAGCTTACTTGGGAGCAATTCAAGGGTTTGGTGACTAAGAAGTTTTGTCCTCGTACGGAAGTGAAAAAGTTGGAGACAGAATTCTATGAACTAGTGACTATTGGGTACGATATTGACACTTACATTCGGAGATTCCAAGAATTGGCTGCGTTATGCCCGTCCATGGTTTCGGATAACGAGAAGTTGCTAGAGGCTTTCATCGGGGGACTTCCCGAGGTTATTCAAGGAGATGTGACTTCGTTTGATCCACAAACAATCGAGGAAGCTATTAGGGTGACTCAAAAGCTCATGGCCCAGGTAGTGAAGAGAGGTAAGTACACCAACACCAACCAAAACAACAACAACCCCAATAACCGCACCAACTACCACAATAACCAAAACAACAACAACAACGATGATAACCAAATCAACAATAACAAAAGGAAATGGGAAAATGACCAAGGAGGTTATAATAACAACAACCAAAACCGTAACACTAACCATCATCAACAACAAAATAGAAGGCAAGAAGCGGGAATGGTTTATGTCGCTGCACCAATGGGAGGTAGAGGGTATGCTGGAACACACCCACTATGTAATCGATGTAATTTTCATCACTCGGGTCCTTGCCCTGCCAAGTGCCACAAATGCCAAAAACCGGGACATCTAGCAAGGGATTGTAAAGGTAAAGCCATAGTCACGTGCTTCGGATGTGGGGAGCAAGGACACTATAGAAATCAATGTCCTCAAAACCAAGGTCAACCAGTTGAAGATGCTCATGGGAATGCATACATGTTAGGAGGAGGAGAAGCTCGTCATGGTCACAACAACGCGGAAGACTGAAGAAGTTTGGAAGCTAACAGTCTTAATTTTCCTTATGTACTATGTCGTACTAAGTTTATGTTTTCCATCATATCCGAATCTTTATAACCTAAGATGTACTACTTTTGCTAAACCACTTGTTGTAAAATATTCTCATCTATCGTACTTTATTTCTTTCCGATTTGTTATTACTTACGAGAATTTTACTTCTTTTTACTTCATCGACCATTTTAACGACACGGTTTAAATCCTTGTAAACATTGAGAGTTATAACAACTAAACCGAACGTCACGTCATCGTTCCTTAATTATGCATAGCCTAGCTAACTATGTCTAATTCTGAGGGATCACGTTATGTTGGGAGCGGTTATTTATAAATCTTAGTGCAAGCAAAATTTTCACATGTTCCAATTCAAAGTGTTACTTATAAGAGATTCATCCAATATTTTCTTTACTACGATGTTTTGTACACTCTCAATCATCAATAACCGTAACGACACCTCTTCATGTCTTCTTTCCTCGGTATTCATCACAAACTCAAAAATTCGATAGACTAACACGAACTGAATTCAGGGACTGAATTCCTTTTTGGATGGGCGAATGTGACAACCCGAACTTTCAGGTCATTTCTCGAAACAATTCATGCTTTACAATTTCAACATTTATCGTAAACTAGGTTTGCGTGTTCCAAATTCGCGTAACCTTTATGGTTTAGCGGCGAATTCATGATCATATCATCACGAACATTTCATATGGACTAAGTTTAGTCTACATTTCATTAACATCATTTGCATCATGTTAGTTCATTCATGATATTGCATTTCACATTAAACGCGTAAATTTTATATTAAATAAACGTTATCGCGTGAGTTATTATTTGGAATATTTAATCCGTTACTTCTAAAAATGATCCCGACATATTTTTATACTTACATTTAGTTTATAAAAACTATATTTTGAGTTTACCTAGTGCTTTAAATTTATTTAGTATATAAATCGTTGAATTTATATTATTACGACGTTTTTCTTGAAAATTATACGATAATTATTATATCACTCAATTTTTACAAGGAATGTATTTTTACAATTTTTAGGATCTCATTATACTTTACTTTGATCTATTAAAAATTTCTTTTACCTAAAAGCTACCATTTACCTTACAAAGTTATTACTACACAACATTTCATTTACACTTTTTCTTACAACTACACAAGTATATACAATATATATATAAAAAAAAATATATATATATATATATATATATTTTGAGAAACAATATCCCCCTAAAATCCGGTCCAAGGGGGTTGCCATTAATTAGTTGGTAGCAATTTATTGAATGTATATATTTTTACTCAAACTTCAATCACCTCATTATTCATCACAAATAATTCAAAGAGTTAGTATTTTTCTCTCTTCTTGTTCCTCCTCTACAACCGGTTCTACCAAGAGTGTTACAAGGGATCACACAAATTTTTCAAGCTCAAGTTAAAAACAATCTAGATACACTCTTAATCAAGGTTTTGAAATAAAAACCTAGGGTGTTTAGGTTAATCCTTTGTTCTTTGCACCTCATCATATAAGCTTGTAAGCATATTTCTTTCATTTTATATATTTCATCTTCATTTCATATTCATCTCTTCATTTTTGGAACAAACATGCATGACTTATGTTGATTTATACCATTTTTACATGATTTTAGAGTTATATATATATAAAGGTCATCCTATAATTATCCCCTTGGTATATGTTGGTCTTGATGATGTTTAGGAAACCATGACACCCTAAGAAGGTGTATGGTAGGATTAGATTAGCTTTGGAGTTGATTTGAAGGGATTGGAATAGGTTTAGTACGAGAAAAACTATTTTCGACTAGTATAAAATGTGTTCTGTCCTTGTTTCATTTTTCTGGAAAATCCGACAGTAGGCACGAAATTTTGGCCTTGATATTTAGAAAATATACTTTAAAACGAATCCGTGGCCGCTTGAACGGAATAAAACGGAGTTATAACGAAGAAGTTATGAATTTTTAAAGTTGACGACGAAATATATATTTTTCAGAAATTTCAGCAAGTTATTTTTACTTTATTCGAGTCAAAAACGAGCCTTAAGCTTTACAAATTATTTCGACTTATCAAAAATATATTAGTATACTTTGATACGAAGCTAAGGACATATAATACGTAGAAAACGGACTTGAAACGACTAAGATATGCACGTTTTCATAAACTTGCCGTAACTATTATTTTTAAGAAAAACTATATTATTTTTACGAGATAAGTGTTACGGTAACTAAAACGACCATGTTAAGGGCTGTTTTTAACGATGATGTGGAACTTTTTGGAATGAGATGTCTTCTAATAAAATCAAGATCACCGAGCATATTTTTCAAAATGACTAACCGTTCGTATAGCGGAGTTGTAATAAATTATTTACGGATGCTTAAAATTGGCCGAAACTCACTTTTTACACAACAATTAGACAAAATCACCATCTTTAACCCTTATTATCTTTATGTTCGAGACCTCGATGACGAAAACTCATGAACTGAAACTTTTAGATTTTGATACAAACTTTCTAAAACTGTCGAGTTCGTTTCCTAACGATCGACGCACACCATTTTACGACTAGTTTTTCAAAGCCATTTTTGTCACTTTCATGAATTTCCGACGACATTGTTTTGCGACGAAAAGTGAAAATTTCACCATAAATCATTACGAAACCATTGTAGGATGACATTTTGACGTAAATACTTGCAAAGTGATTTAAGAATGGTCAAGACGTCAAAAGAGTATTTTTTTCGACGATAAGTATTATTTTCAAAACTCGCAAATGGTATAAATAACATACGAAATGCATGCATAACATTACATTGCAACTCATTACATATCATATCATATCATTTGTAATAGGTCCAGATTAAAGTTTCCCGCTATACCTCAGTGTACTCACTCTTGTCATCATACCAGTTTATCAAGTGAGTTCATAGCCCCACTTTTACTCTTTTAACTGTTTTACAAACTCTTGGGGGAGATACATGCTACATTTTTAATCGAACACATATGCTTTGAACTGTATGCTATAACCGAATGTTTTATTATCACTAAGTATTTGCCATGTTCGAAGTCCCTACATCATGAACCATTAGTCACTTGCGAGTGAGCGCGAATATTGTGAATAGGCCTATTGGAATTAACACTCCCGCTCTTATTGACCCAGTTAGGGGAAATCGAGCGCACTATATTTGAATCATTAAGGTAAATTGGCAAGTTTACCTATTAGGGCGGCGATGAAACGATGATTACCAATTTTTATTGGTGCGATGTTTACGCTTTGATGTCATGAACTTAGTGAAATAAATACGATTTTGTTTTTAACGATGAGTGTGAAACCATTTAACTCACACTACGATGATTGTGTTCAAACGAATTACTTAAACCTATGGATTTCACTCAACCTTTGTGTTGACCTTTTTAGCATGTTTATTCTCAGGTATCTAAGGCATTATCATCATGGCATGGTTAAGGAACCACCTTTTGAGTCGCGGCGTCGACTTACATCATTGTACATTATGGCACTTTCTTTTAAAACCATCGTTTGGACTTGTAATATATTTATATTTCCGCAAACTTTGTAAACTTTTGGGACCTATGTTGTAACTCTGATTATTTTATTAAATCAAACGAGGTATTTTCCAAACGACACTTTAGGTCGTTCAATATAACTGTGATTGTGGTGCTATGACAGTCAATCCCCAGGAATTCCATTCCGCTGCAAAACAGGTAATTTGGGGGTGTGACACCACGTTTTTAAAAAAAGTGAACCAAACGCCCCCTAAGATTTTTGTTTACTTAATTTTAAGGTTAATTTGTTATATATTTAAAATTTTGAAAAAAAAAAAGTTTAAATCGGCGAAAAAACCTAACTACGTACATCTTTTGGTGTCGACTGAACGTTCTCTAAGAATCAGCCTCAAGCAATGTAAAGTTGTTTTCTGTGAATATATCTAAATTTAAAATTTTAAGATTAAAGGGCAATTTTGAATTTGTAGCAAAATTAAAGGGGTGTTTGTGCATTTATAAAATGTAATTTACTGTTCATCTACAGTAAAACCACATTTTTTAAATGTTAGTATATAAACAGACAAGTTTAGCTTATGGACACATAGATGTTAACCGTGTATTATGATAAGGATGATGGTTCTGTGGATAACCTCAAATCAATTAGTTCTGCATTTAGGGTTGATTAGCATATTTAGTGGGGTTTCTCAATATAAGTCATGTATTGTTACTATATAATGTCTCTCATTTGTATGTAATGCACATCAAATCAAATAATATCATTCGGATATCATTCTCATTTGTATACTCTTACATGGTATCAGCCATACAATCATACAATCCTAAATCTTTAACCCTAAACCTAAACTCTTCCACCCTCGCCTCTGGCCGCCGGCTACACGCTGGAAGTTCGGAGGCCTCCCTTTAAACCTTAACCTCTTTTGATGTTAGTGCATGAGTCTTACTTGTAATTTTCTTTGTTTTAGCTGTAGGAGATACTGGGTTATCCCGTTTGTTTTAGTTGTAGGGGATACTTTGAGTTATCCCGTTTGTTTTAGTTGTAGGGGATACTTTGGGTTATCCCATTTGGTCATGATACTTTGGTTTATCCTGTTTGGTAAGGGATACTTTGGTTTATCTCATTTGGTCATGATACTTTGATTTATCCTTTTTGGTTCGGATACTTTGGTTTATCCGGTTTGTTGCGTATTTATGTCTGTTGCTGCTTGAAGATGTGCTTTCGCTTGCTGTTGAATGTCTTCTTTAACAATTATTTATTAGTTTTACTTTATTGTCTATTAGCTTTTAATCTCCAGTTTGAGCTTTCGCGATTTCACCGCTCAGACTGCGGAAAATGTTAACCGTGTATTATGATAAGGATGCTAGTTGTCATTTGTGGATAACCTTAAATCAATTAGTTGTGCATTTAGGGTTGATTAGCATGTTTAGCGGGGTTTCCCAATATATATAATGTATTGTTATTATATAGTGTCTCATTTGTATGTAATGCACATCAAATCAAATAATATTATTCGGATATCATTCTCATTTGTATATTCTTACAATAGAGCCTGAAGAAAAATTTGATAAAAACTATATATATTTGCCCGCGAGTTGTAACGAGTGAATAAACATTTATTTTGTAGCTACCGGATCAATAGACACAGGTTCAAATCTCATCATTGACATTTGCTTCATATAGGTACCCACTTCTGTAAAACCTATGGGCACACTGGAGAGAGTTTGTGGAATAAGAGCTCAGGGGTCCGAGTCTTGACTCGTGCTCACTCCAGTTGGTGCCCCACTAGGCCAGGAGAGTTGTCGGAGCTATTCCTTATGGGGTGGACAATGGCTGGTGCCAAAAGACACCCGGAATGAAGGTGTTCCCGCCAATCTACACATTTTTTGAAATATTTCATAATAAAGAGTATTTAGGATAATAATAAAAAGAGAAAATTACCAAAAGATGCCAAATATCCAAGGTTGGTCCATTTTCTAGACACTTTTATCATCTCTTTCTCATTTTTGCCACGCTCAACTGCTCAACTGCTCGACTCCATCCAAATTTTGACACCTGTCATTCCTTTGTACTTTTTTTTCAGAAAAAAGTACAAAAGAATGACACGTGTCAAAAATTGAGTGGAGTCGAGCAGTTGAGCAGTCAAGTCGAGCAGTCAAAGGAATGACACGTGTCAAAATTTGGGTGGAGTCGAGCAGTTGAGCGTGACCTAAATGGGAAAGAGATGATAAAAGTGTCTAGAAAATAGACCAACCTTGGATATTTGGGCTTTTTTAGTAATTTTCTCTAATAAAAATTACATAGATGAGTAAAAGTTTATAGTTTACTTAGCTTTAAGGTTAATTTGTTACATATATGAATTTCTTTAAAAGGTTTAAATCGGCAGAGAGACTCACCTCCATACAACTTTTGGTGTCGACTCAACCTCCCCCAAGAATCAACTCCAAATATATCTAAATTTTAAAGGTATCAAAATATAAAATTTTGAAGGTTAAAAGGCAATTTTGAATTTAGCAAAACTAAAGAAGTGTTTGTGCATTTATGTAATTTACTGTTTATCTATACTAAAACTGCATTACATAAATGTTTAGTACTATATAAATTAGACATTATAGATAAATATTGGTTTACTTCATAAATTAAACATAACTATATTAATCACTAATATTTTTGAATACTACGTATTTAATCATTTTAATACTAAAAAAACTATTTACCAACTGAGTGAATCTTTGTAAAAGTGTAAAACACTTTTTGAGAATGATCTCTTCCTCCAAGTTGAAGGTAAACTTAACAAGCATTTCTTTTGTGCAAGTCTTTTAAACAAGTCATGGGACAGACCTTTAAATATGATACGCATATATTAAGAGCATTGTTAAAGTCTCATACAATATCATTCTACTAATTCTTCTACACACATAAGAATATTATATGTATTTTTTTCCCACTCATTTTCTTTTTACTTCTAAACCGTTAATTTTAACACTTGTCATAATCATGTAAGTAAATGTAAGTAAAAGGATACATAGGAACAATTTGTAGAAGGAAATAACATTTTTCATATATTAAACATTTCTATAAGAAAAATGCATGTTCCAAAATAAAAGGAAATTATTTTTCATGACAGAAATGCTTAAACTTATTTTTTAAACAAGTAATGGGACAGACCTTTTAGAGTAATATTGCTTAATTAAAATATCCCTACTTGTAAAGGACTAGGGCTGAGCATTGGGCCGATCCCGACCCGGCCCGACCCGAATCCCGACAAGCCGGCAAACACAAAACGACTCCCGACCCCGACAAGCCCGACTAACATGATTCGGGACTCGGGATCGGGACGGGATTCGGGATTTGATCGGTTTTATTTGTTGTTTTTTGGTTTTCGGCCCGTCCTGACCCGATCCCGACAAGCTCGAAACCCGACTAACCGAAAAACAGAAACCGACTCCCGACCCCGACAAGCCCGACTAACATGATTCGGGACTCGGGATCGGGACAGGATTCGGGATTCGGTCGGTTTTGCTCACCCCTATAAAGGACAATGCAATCTTTGAATTATTTATATAATTAATTACAATTTAATTAACAAATTTTCTCCACTTACACTTACACGATATATACAAAAATTAAAATAAACATATACACGAACAAATTAACGCTATCATACATTGTCGTTGACCAACATTTTTTTTTAATCTATTGGTGCTAAAAAGTGAAATACTTTATCACAAACCAATTTGTTACTTTATGGTTTAGAAAGTTTAAACACAAATTTAGTCATGAACTTTTAGCCTCAAGTTTAAACACACATTTAGTCATGTAAATAAGTAAATTATTTCTGTTTAAAAACTTGAGATTACCAATTTTAATGTAATGTATAAGTTTGACACCCAGTAGATAAATAGAGGGCACTTTCTTTACAAATGCTACAAATCTACAATGCATACATGTTGTATAAGTCAGATACCGAATTCATTTGTTGGACACGCAGATAACTAATCCATAACTTGAACACTTATTATATAAGCCAAAACTCATCATACTGTAGTATATCATACACTAAAAATTGTTCCAAGAGTGTCAGATGAAAAGAAAAGGCAAAGAAGATACTCATAAACCACTTTTAACTAACTATAAGACACCAACAGCTATCTCGTCACAGTTTATAGCATTCGAAAAATGCCTAAAGTTAGAGGCCCATCAAGACAACCGACCGATGTAGGGAACTCAAGACGCTCAATATTGATGAGAACGCTCATTTCATTCTTGCTCGTATTGATGATAATGATTGGTCTAACCATTCTAATCATTTGGCTAACCCTCAAGCCAAGAACACCAGTCTTCGCTGTAAGTGGTGCATCAATCAACAAGTACAAGTTATCTAAGGACCGTCACCTTGACGCATCTTACACTATTGATCTTTTTTCATTCAATCCGAACAAGAAAATGTCTATACAATACAAGAAAATGGATGTCACGATTATGTTCGAGGATGAGACTGTGGCAAATGGTGTCATTAGCTCATGGCAGCAGCACAGTAGGACAAAATGGAATTATAAGTTGGATCTCGCGTCACATAATGTGGAGTTGTCTAGTGAACTATCGCAACATTTGGAGTTAGCGAAATCGTCAAATAAGGTTGTGTTAAGTGTGAAGTTAAAGAGTAAAATAAGATCCAAAATGGGAATATGGAGATCGAAATATTATCACATGAAAGTGTCATGTCTACATGTTGTGGTACCATTTTCTAATTCCTCGGGGAGTCATCAAAGAACTTTATGTGATGTTGATATCTAATTATTTGGGTACTTCTTAGTTACATAATTAATGTTGTATTGTTGAATTATTGGAAAATGTATAAATGTGTTCATTGTAAGATAGATACATGGTGTTCCTTTTACGCCTATCAATAATACGATATTGTTGTTAATGTCCACTAACAAGTAACAACCCTCTTGTAATCTTTACTACTCATAAAAAATTTATTTCTTTTCTTGAAATATTGAATCTTAAAACTTAAATTATTAAAACTTAAATTAGTCTAAACCAGGGGTGAGCATTTGGGTCAATCCGACCCGACCCGAAATCGACATTCCCCTAAAACCCAACCCGAGACCGAACCGAAACCTACCCGGGTCGGTTTCGGGCGGTTTGTCGATTGTGTCGGGTTTTGAGCCGACCCGACTTGTCCGGAAATGTGTAACCCGACTCATACCCGACTTTTTCAAATCGGTTCGGTTTCGTGTCGGTTTTATCGGTTTCGGTTCGGGTTACACTCGGTTTTGCTCACCTCTACTTTAAACCCAATTTTTTTAAAACTTGACAACTTAAATATGTTTTTTCTTGATCAGTTCTAAACTTACTAACTTTTTAAAAACACACTACATTAAAATAATAATAATAATAAATAAAAAAGCGTTTTGTATCTCAAAAAACACACGTTTTGCATCAAGGGTCGAATAAAAATTACGATTTCGTAAATATAATTATTTGCCGCTATACCTCATCGCTTTAGGCGAGTATTGGTCTAGTAATCTATATTTGCTTACTTTTCTTGTCGGTTGTCAAACATGTTTGTAAACCGACTTTGTCGATAATCATGAGTGCCTATATCAAAACGGGATATTGAAAAAATTCACATGTTTTTTACTGGTGTGGTCGATCACTGGTTACAAAACAACATATTAATTCAAATCAAGAAATTCATGTACTAGACCGGTAACATTACTAAAAAATAGTTTGAATCTCATAACTTTTTTCACTTTTTTAAAAAATGTGTAAAAATTTATTTGTTTATTAACACTTAATAAAGTTTTAAATTTTGCTACATTAATAAATGTAAAATGAAGA
Organism: Chrysanthemum seticuspe; assembly: GCA_019973895.1. Lineage (NCBI taxonomy): Eukaryota > Viridiplantae > Streptophyta > Magnoliopsida > Asterales > Asteraceae > Chrysanthemum > Chrysanthemum seticuspe. Next base: position 271,816,769 of record BPTQ01000001.1, on the reverse strand, counting down.
AAATTATAAAATAATATATTTTTCACACTTATAATTGTATAAAAACTTTTATATTTTTGAGTTTTTCTTGAGGTGTGCGACTAACTTTTATATTAAACAGTTGTATATATAGTCACAAATTTACTTGGCTTTTAGACGTATAGATATGCCAAAAGAAAATTGTGATTAAGGCTGAATCCCTTTACTTTTTACTGTCACGTCAGTTTTCTCTCTCCAACGACTTTCAGGCGATTAGGTGTCCCAGTAAGGGCGACCAAGTTCATTTTTTTTGTTTTTTTTTGTTTTAAAAAAAAAAAAAAAAAAAAAAAAAACATTTTTAACACAAAATAAAATTTCATTAATAATTAAAACGTTACATAATAATTCAAATAAAATTAAAACATTACGAAACTTATTAAAACATTACAACACTTATTAAAAATCTAGGTTGTGGCGTGCCTTGATCGCGTCTTTGATTTTCTGCATTGTTTGTTGTTGTACTGCGGGCAAAGATGGGTCGATTGGCGTGCAATAGAATATGAGATCTGTATCATATTTCTTTTGTCGCTCAAATTCAAGTTTTTGTTCTTCCAGTGCCAATTTTTTGTCTTCCCTTTCTTCTCTCTTTTGCTCCATCTCCAACACCAGTTGCCGTTGTTCTAGCTCTTTCTTCTTCAAATCATAGTATCCGTCTGCCAGCTCCTTCTTCTGTCCGAATGCCTTGGACTTGATGACATTCTATTTCTCGGCAACACCTTCCATGTAGGTAGCTTTCGAAAACTCCGAAGATTTCTTTTTATTCTTCTTTTGCGGTATCACGACCAATTGGTCTACCATGCACAGACGCAGGCACATCCGAGTGCACATCCGAGTCGGTTGAAGTCCTTGCTTTTTTGCGACCCTCATCTTGGCTTAAAAAAGCCGGCATCTCATTATCCTTCCAAACAGAATGGTCTCTCAAAATCTTCCAACAATGCTCCAAAACAAACGGATGATTAGACACTAATTGGTATTCATCACACGCTCGTGTATAAACAGTGAGGTCATTCTCACCACTTCCGTAATTCCTCTGAGCATTGTTGTAAATGGCACAAAATTGACCAACTCTAGGACGAATCCTATTTTTCCACTTTGTAATGATAGAGTTGTACGTTCTTTCTGCACCAACCTCCTTCTCAAAGTAAGCAATGACTTTCTGCCAAAATCCTTTAGCATTTTGGTTGTTTCCCGTTATACTATTCTCGGATACATCACACCAAGCGTTGCACAAGGCAATCTCTTCTTCTTTTGTCCAAAGAGACGAATCATTCTTGGTTTCTTTCTCGACAACCTTCTTCTTCGCCTTTGTAGCTCATTTCTTCGGTTTCACCGGTGACGTCTCTTCTCGACATTCTTCTTCTTCTTCGTCATCAATGTTAACCGAATCGTGATACGATCCATGAGTCGAACCGGTACCCGAACCGTGATACTCTTGAGCCGGATAACCCGAACCGGTTCCAACAAAAAAATCAGGATTGGTGTATAATTGTTCTTCGAAATCAAAACCCTCAAGATTGATACGGTTAACCGGAGAATATTGTTGATAATTTGAATATGAAGACGTTGATGAATCCATTGTTGGACGGTACACAGATTCGGGTGACCCATACATAGATTGGTTGCTTCGACGGGAGTGGCTTTGTTTTTGTTGTTGTTGTTGTTGGATGTTTTGATACGGTGGAACAAATGGACGATTTATAAAAAATGGATTGTTAGTTTGTTGTTGTGGAGCTTGTTGGGATTGATATTCGAAAGCAGGGGGTTTGAAATTGATCCTTGGTGAGACACCGGTTAACCGAAAATTCGGATCCGGTGTTAAAATATGCGGGGCGTTTTGTGCCAAACGGGATTTTCGGCCTTTTTGTTATGGTGTTTTTTTAGACATTTTGATAGAGATAATTATAAGTTTTTTGCTAGAGAGGATTGTGAGTTTAGTGTGTAAATATGTTGTGTATTTATAGGGTAGTTTAGTAGTGTTGTTGTTTTTTTTTTTTTTTTTACCAAACGGTCAAAATTTGATTTTTCAAACGGTTTGATTTTTTTTTTGTTTGGACTTTGCAACGACTAGCAACAAAACTTGGATTCAAGTGGTTTGTGGTGTCGATCGAGCAGACGACCAACATCCTTTTTTTTTTGGCGATCGACTATCACCACAACAGGACGATCGATTGTAATCGATCGCCCAAACACCCACGATCGATTGGAGATCGAATCTACTGCAAGCAACCTAATGGCTAAAGAATGTGACAGTAATAATAAAAAGAAAATACTCTTTTCCTTCAGAAAATAAAAACAATCTTTTATAAATAAGATTTTTAATTGGATAGTTTTATATACTTGATCATTTTAATGGTGAAAGCCTACTTACAAATAAAAAGAAGAGTAAAGTTCCAAATGCATTCTTGTGGTTTGTCTCGTATCTTGTTTTACATTTTTAAACTTTTTTTTGACACAAAACCATCCATCCGTTAGTAAATTTGGCACAAATACATCCATCTGTTAGTAAAATCATTCAATGAGGACTAACGGTGCAAATATTTATTCGTTATCTCCTAACGAAAGGGAGAATATTTGCACCGTTAGTCCTTAGGACTAACTATGCAATTTAATTTCAAAAATAATTGCATCGTTAGTCCTCCACCACCATCACCGCCACCTTCACCGCCACATAACACCTCCACCGCCACCTCCACCCACCACCACCCAACGCCACCACCCCCACCTCCACCGCCGCCACCCAACGCCACCAATGCCACAACCACCACCACCCACCTCCACCGCCGCTACCCACCCAACACAACCACCACCTTCGCCATCGCCATCTACCGCCACTACCTCCACCGCCACCATCACCGACCGCCATCCATCGCCACCACTGCCACCACCCCCACCTCCACCGCCGCTACCCATCCACCACAACCACCACCTCCATCATTTCCATCTACCGCCACCACTGCCATCACCACCCCCCACCACCTCCACCACCGCCACCACCACCCACCTCCACCGCCGTCACCCACCACCGCCACCCGCCACCTTCACCACCGCCATCCACCGCCACTACTGCCACCACCACCCACCACTCCCAAGGTTGTTGATGGTGATGGTAGGTGGAGGTGATGGTGGTGGTGGCGTTGGGTGGTGGTGGCGGTGGAGGTGAATGGCGGTGATGGTTTTGGTGATGTTGGGTGGAGGTGGTTGCGGTGGCAGGTGGTAGTGGTGTGTGTGGAGGTAGTGGGTGGTAGATGGTGGTGGTGGTGTTGGCGTTGGGTGGTAGGTGGCGGTGGAAGTGGTGGGTGTCGGTGGAGGTGATGGTGGTGGAGGACTAACGATGCAAATATTCTCTCTTCCGTTAGGAGATAACGTAGAATCATTTGCAAGTTAGTCCTCATTGACTGATTTTACTAACAGAGTGATGTATTTGTGCCAACTTTACTAACGGAGGGATGATTTTGTGCAAAAAAAAAGTTTAGGGATGTAAAGCGAGACACGGGACAAACCACATGGATGTATTTTGGACTTTACTCTATAAAGAATCTTCATGCAAAACACTTTTTGAGGATTGAGAATATGATTTCTTCCGAGGTTTTTAAGACCGGGATTCTATTTATAATCGTTTTTGTTTTTGCAAGATCGAAATCGTAAGATCAGATTGGAATCCTAAGATCATACTATAATGTCATTTTCTTTATACTTTTTGTAATATTATTCAAATATACAAATTATTATATACCATAAACAAAAAATTAAATTAATATTTCATGAAAATGTTGTCTAAAAATATGAATATGGAATGTTTAAGAAGATTAACATGTTATTTTTTAAATTCTATATAATCCATAACTTTGTAGTTTTTAGTTTTCGGTTCGAAAAAAGTAAGATCAGATCGGATTAGATCTTAAGATCATATGGTCAAGATCGGGATCTTATAAGATTTTGAGCTTGCTAAGATCCTACGTAAGATCCAGATAGTTTTTGCTTTATAATATCGTAAAATCGTAAGATACTAACATAAGAATCGAGATCTTAACAACTATATTTTCTTCCTCCAACTTGAAGGTAAACCATAACTTACACATTTTTTTAATCATATGTATAGTCATCATAATATTTTGATTTTTTAAAAATCTATAACAATTATTAACTATTTCATAACATTTACACCACAAATTTATTTCACATGTTCTAAACTCTAAGCAGAACTTGAACCTACATACCTTTATATCGGACATGAACATTTTTTCGTGCACAAAAAGGGTATGGCACTCCCACTTCTCAATTCCATTTGTAAAAAAATTGAGAGGGTTAAATTCTATTTAAACGTTTATCTAATACTAGGCGAGTACCCGCGCCTGACGGCAGCGGTTCCTAGCGGCAGACAATTAACAATACGCGATGGCAGAGTGGTGAGGTGGTGGAGGGGTTTTGTAGTGGTGAGGATGGTGGTTGATGAGATGTGTGGAAGAGGAGAGCATTTTGTATGTGTTTTTGAGTGAGTTGTGATAAGAGAATATTAAATATGCCTTTACATATGTCTCTCTCTCATTTGACCATTTCATTTTTTCACTTTGACTGGTTTTCCATTTTATGTAGTATAGATATTGACTTGACGAAAGTCGTTAGTTCAAATAATGCATCTTTTCATCACTCGTAGTATGATTCATCATTGTATCATACACTAAACTTTGTTCCAAGAGTGCTTGATGAAAAGAAGAATAAATATCTCATAATCAACTTTCTTTTAGCTATAAAACACAAAAGATAAAAAAATTATATGTTGTCAAAATTTGATAATTTTCAAAAGATGGCTAAAGCTAGAGCCCCATCTCGACAACCAAGCGTTGTCGGGTCAAGACGCTCTATGTTGATGACAACCGCCGTTACACTCTTGTTCGCGTTAATATTACTATCAACGATTTGTCTATTGCTTCTCATATTTTGGCTACCCATCAAACCAAGAAAACCAGTCTTTTCCGTAAGTGGTGCATCAATCAACAGGTACAACTTATCTAAGGACCATCACCTTGACGCGTCGTACGCTATTGATCTTTATTCATTCAATCCGAACAAGAAAATGTCTATACAATACAAGAAAATGGATGTCACGATTATGTTCGAGGATGAGACTGTTGCAAATGGTGTCATCGACTCATGGCACCAACGCAGTAGGAAAAGTTGGAGTTATAAGTTGGATCTCGCGTCACGTAATGTGGTGTTGTCTAGTGCACTATCTGAACAATTGAAGTTAGCGAGATCGTTAAACAAGGTTGTGTTAAGTGTGAAGCTAAAGAGTAAAATAAGATCCAGGATGGGAATAAGGAAATCGAAATATTATTACATGAAAGTGTCATGTCTACATGTTGTGGTACCATTTTCTAATTCCTCATGGAGACATCAAGGAACTTTATGTGATGTCGATATCTAGTTTATAATTTGTTGTTGCATGTTAAATGCACGATTAATGTTATGTCGTTGCATGTATTCTAACATTTATAAATTTGTTCATTGTATGATATATATTGCGTTCTTTTTCCACTTATCAATATAAAAATTCATGTGTTTAAAACAATTAGCATGGTTGCAAAAATCGACGAATCGATAGTCGGGTGGTCTACTTTTTTGTAGCTTGTAATCGTTTAGGCGAGATTAATTGGTGATTAATCGGATTGGTATTTTTGACAAGTTTTGGTTATTTGAGAGTTTCGGTATTTCCGACAACATTTTCCTTAAAAAAATATCTTGTAATAAATATAAATAACGAATATAAGTAATTAAAACTAGCTTACGGCGAGTTTTGGGTACTTCCGGCAAGATTTGCAAGTTTTCGAAAAGTTAGACCATCGTTGACCTCCATCGATCACGGTTGACCTATTTGTTTGACCGATTTACACAAAACGACGGTTAATCAAACCTTGTGGGCTTTTCTTAGCAAAACTGGAAATTAGTATGTTGTCATGTCCACTAACAACCCTCTTGTCGTAATCTATATTTGCTTACTTTTCTTGGCAAACATTTTGATCGATAGATTGAGTCAAATCAAAAGGTAGGTAACACGTTTTATTAAACAAAAACCTATATAACATAAAATTTATTGAAACATTAAGGATCAGTAATTGCTCCATAATCATTGTCCTTGTTTCGCATATTAATTTGTTGTCGTGGGGTATTCATCAAACACTTGACATACTTTCTAGAAAAGAATTACCAAGAAAGTTAACATAGAATACAGTTTGTCAATGTGAATTATCTACTATTCGAGCTGATATATAATTAAATTTGACCATGTGAACCGGGTTAATTGGGCGTCGGAGGCTACTTTCTTTTTGTTGATACAAAAGTTGGACGTTCCTTATTCGGGGCTCCGGTTCTCGTACCAATTGAAGATTGTTGCTTGAGACCTGCGCACTAAGAGGCAAAAGACACCGTTAGGCTTACCGTGGGATTGTCTCCCACGATTATCCTCCGGCGTGAGAGTAAGTAATCGGTTTAGGGTTTAAGGAGAATTAGGGTTTTAGATCGTCCCTTAAACGAGGGATATGATTCCCTTTATATACGCACGGAATCCTTGTTGGTTCCGTGTTCCTCAACCTTCGGCGTATCCCGCCTAAGTCGGTTGGGAATGATAATCTTCTTATTTAGAAGATATCGGATATCTATTCCGTGAATAGCTTCGGGCTTGGGCCTTCGTGAGCCCAAACCTCTAATTGGTGTAGCCCAGCTCGTACCGGGCTAAGTGAATGTTGGACTTTAGCCGGGTTCGTGACCCGGATGTAGACTATACGTCATCATGTCCCCCCAGTCTAGTATGCGCAGTGCGTAACTGCGGATGCTAGACTAATAACCGTGTCAATGAAAAATATACCAAACGTAACAAAGAAGCCAAAGAAATATACGCTAGATACATTGTATCCGGCCGTAAATTTTTAAAAAATTGGCGCCTCGTAACTCGGGGGAAAGTTACTGCACCTGTGTCCCATCAAGCAATCTCATCCACACAGTTAGGATTGGTGGAGTCCACGTGTCGCATATCGTGTGGATGAGAAAAACTATATAACCTATCGTTCCATTTTCACCGTCTCCCTCACAGTAAAATTCCATCCACCATTGTTAAAGCATTTTTGATAGTTGCAATCCAGAAATTAGCCAATCACAGAGGTAACCACGCGTGCGCTTTATCGAAAAAAAAATAACACTATGGTTAAACAGTTGTCTGACTTCACCTCCGACCTCACCGTGAGCGATCTGATGGAATTCACCTCAGAGTACTTTATACCTCTGGATGTGCATCCGGTTGTTCCGGGAGCGCGAGCAACTATTGCGGACTTCCCCGAAGGGAAAGTGGGTGTATATACACGGTTATTCGAATTCGCGAATCAACGTGTACCCCTGTCCCGCTTTTTGTGTGATGTGTTAAACTATTATAATCTGCACATATCACAGTTGCACTGTATTGGTGCAGCCAAAATTACCAATTTTGAGGTAAATTGCCGTTTGCTAGCGATTAACCCCACCATCCACCTATTCCGCGCCTTTTATCACACTACGTGGGCGCATGGGTGGGTGTCCTTTGCGAAGCGCGCCGGTAGACTGCAGTGTTACACGGATAAATTAGATTCACTTAGGAATTGGAGGGAGTATTTCTTCTGGGTAGATGATACATGCTTCCCCTGGAATTATGATTTTTATACCCGGGGTACATTAGAGAGGGATGAGTGCCCGTTGCCTGGGTCTTATGTCGCCGAGGATGCGGAACTGATAAATGCTAACCGCATCCCCATTAGTGCCTATCCTGAGGGATTTTTGGTACACATGGGAATCAGCCGCAATTATTTTGGTCCCGAAGATGAGATCCCAATCTTCTTAGACGCACATGGCCAGGGTGGGTACTTATTCCTCCATACCTCTGTGTGTAAATAATGTAAGAGCATTCTTCCTTATACTTCGCGCATTATATAACCTGTGTGTATATGTTGTTTTGTGTTGCGCAGAGATGGATCTCTTTACCGTAGTACAGCTAGCAAAGCCCGTAGAGGTAAGGACAGGAGCACGGCCCTTGAAGGAAAATGAGGAGCCGATTCTAGCTGCTACCGCAGGGCGCACCATAGAGCTGAATGCGAGGGATACAGGGACCAGTTCCTCAGTTGCAGTGGAGGCAACACCACTGCAAAGCCGTCCTAATCCCAGAGTATCTTCTCTTGTGGCGCAGCCACCGCCCGTCGCTGTGGCTCACCCTATGGAGGAAGAAGAAGAAGAAGAATCTGGGCTCAGTCGCAAAAGGACCCGAAGGGATGATGGTGCAGGCACATCAAGGAAAAAACGCCCCGTGATCCAGACTGTGGAATTATCATCCACTGATGAAGCGTCTTCGCACCCCTCTGCTAATATCGCAGGACCACAGTAAGTAATGCCGTATATGTATTGTTTCTTTTGTTGGTAGATGTGCCAGTTGTGAATCTAACATTTCGCTGGTGAACGTACGCAGGGTGGAGCAGGTTATGGAGTCACCCCCCAAGGCTAGTCCTGCATGCTCAGCGCATTCTGAGCCACATAGTCAGAAAAATGAAGACCTGTCTGATGTAGATGCACCCATGGAGCAATTGGTCGAAGAGTTGGTGCAGGTCTCCGCACATCAGGCTTCACTAATCGTGAAGCTGAAAGACCGAGTTTCTGGTGGGGAGAATCAAGATTCGCAAAAGGACCAGACAATAGCGTTGCATAGCGCCCAAGCTGAGGCAAAGGATCTGAGCGCGTACACTCAGAAGCAAGCTGAGGAGAAAATGGCGCTAATGTGCCAAATAAATCAAGAGCGTGCGGATGCTGCCGGGTACAAGTCTGCGTGCCACTGGGTACTTAAATACCTTGAGAAGGGCAAAGATGCGATGACATCCCAACTTGAGGGATTTTGTGCCACTGTGAAAGAAGCACTGGAGGTGCAGGAGGCGAAACTGCGCAAACTTAGCATTGAGTACGACGAGGAGTTATATCCTCAGCTGATGTCGACTATAGCTGAGCGCAGGTGGCTCGTAGGTCATGGTCTTCGTCTTGCTGCACTTAATACCTTGGAGTCACCAGAAGTGCGTAATGCCTTCGGGGACGTAGTTCAGTGCGCTCTGGAGCGCGGCAAGGCAGAAGCTGTAGAGAATCTGCATGAATCGGAACTGCTAAAGGTACCCGTTAATGAGGTACCAAATTATGATGCTAAAGCGTATGAGCACCTGGTTGCTGCAATGAAAAGGATGAAAGAGTTAGAAATCCCCATGATTGCCGATCTTGAGCGTGATCAGGATTATCCGATAGACGTCATCATGGCAGGGTTGACTCTTGCGCGTCATCGTGCCGAGGGTGCAGAAGCCCAGCCGGATTACATCTTGAAACCCCATGACTCACAGCTTCAGGTACCTGTTTTCATGCGTCCAAAGGATATGTTGAATCCGTTTGCCTTAGAGAAAGAAGTGCCTTTGAAGGAGGTACTAGAAGCGCATGCGACCAGACTTGCCTAAAAGAAAGGTATTAAGGGAAAAGAAATCTTGTGCGGGGTTGGTGCAGCGCATCAGCCAAGATCGGATGGGGTGCCGGTAAGTGTTGCTACTGTGTCTCGGCAGGATTCAGATCTGTTGAAGAGGCTTGGCGAGGCCAAGGATACTTCGAACCGCGTGGGTGGCTCATCTATTGAGCGTTGTAATAGTTGGTAGGTTTAAGTGTTGCAAAATAACAATCTTGTTGTAATAACTCGTGGTTATAAAATCATCTCTTAGTGAGTTCACGTGGATATTGTTACAATTTGTGATGCGGTATTTGTCTGTTTGTCTTTACGTGAAAGACGTATTCATTGTTACATGTAGATGCACGTGTGAATAATGCAGGAAAGCCATAATCATGTATGAAGATCCCAAAAAATTTCAAGTATTATCATAGTCGTGTATGCTAATAATATTCAGCGTACTGTAAATATAAAATTAAGGAAGCAAGTATCTTGGTTCCAAAGTTGTTAAACGCGCACATGTGCAATGTTGCGCACCCGTCATGGGATGCGCACAGAACTTATTCCAACGTCTTGAGAACAAGGTGTTTAACAAGGATGCGTGATCCTGTGTTGATGGGTTTGCAACCCTCTTACTCAACAAGTTGTTTAGTAGGTTAACTTATCCTTTTACCATCGTGGGTTTATTATGGTGCATGCACGCCATCGTGGGCAAAAAATAAAAAATTGTTAAGACATACAGTATATGGAAATAACAAATTAAAATATGTCGCGGAGTTAGCTAGAAACCGCGGCGTTTTATTGATACTTGCAAGTTTTGATGAGAAGTAAATAAGACAATTATACTAAGTAAAAGAAAGAGTGACTACACAGATGTTTATTGGACACTGAAAGTGCGAGAGCGTCTGTGAGCTGGGCCGTAGCCCTTCCTATAGGTAGCACCTCTTGAGGTTGCAGATGTTCCATGTGCGTGGCAGTTCACGACCATCCAAGCCTCGTAACTTGTATGAGCCCGTTCCTGATGCTTCAGTAACCTCGTAGGGTCCTTCCCATTTTGGTCCGAGCTTGCCCATGTCTTCTGCGTGGCTCGCATCATTAGCGCGGTAGATGAAATCACCTGGTCTGATGGAGACACTGCGTACTTTGGCGTCATAGTATCCTTTCATCCTTGATTTTGACTTTTCCTCCCTGATAGATGCGCGTTCACGCCTTTCTTCCAGTAGGTCCAAATCAAGACGGCGTTCGTCGTCATTAGTTGCCATGTTAACCTCAGCAGTGCGAATAGTTGGCATTCCAATTTCGGCCGGTATGACGGCTTCTGTCCCATAGACTAGTGAAAAGGGAGTGTCTCCCGTGCTAGTTTTTATTGAGGTGCGGTGCGCCCATAAAACATGCGAGAGCTCTTCCACCCATCTTCCTTTGTGTCTGTCCAGGCGCGCTTTAATTCCTTCGCCCAGGCTGCGATTTGCGCGCTCTACTAAGCCATTAGTTTGTGGGTGTTTAACTGATGCGAAGTGCTGTGTGATGTTCAACTTCTCGCACCAATCTTTGAAAGGATTATCGCAGAATTGTTTCCCGTTACCCGAGATGATTTCGCCAGGTAAACCGAAGCGACATACAATGTTTTCCCAGACGAAGCGTTTTACCTGGTTGCCAGTGATTGTTACTACTGCTTTTGCTTCGATCCACTTAGTGAAATAGTCTATGACGACTATGAGGAATTTCAATCCTCCCGCAGCGACTGGAAAAGGTCCTGCAATGTCAATACCCCACTTATAGAATGGCCATGGGGATGTGATTGGTGTTAGTTCGTGCTGCGGTTTGCGCGGGACGGGTCGATGTACTTGGCAGTCGTTGCACTTCCTTATTAAGTCTCGCGCATCGCGGTGCATGGTTGGCCAGTAGTACCCTGATCGCATGGCGCGCGCTACAACGGACCGTGGTCCTGAGTGCATGCTGCATGAACCTTCATGGATTTCTCGCAGCACGTAATTTGCTTGTAGTGGGCCTACACAGCGGAGCCATGGTTGAAGGAAAGAGCGTCGGTAAAGTATGTTGTCTCGAAGTTCGAATCTTTGCGCCGTGCGCCGTATCCTGCGAGCTTACTTCTGCTCTTGGGGTAACACTCCTTTGTCTAGGAAGTCCGTAATCGGTGTCATCCATGTAGGACCTTCCTCCTCTATGACTGTGGAAACTTCCATCTCCGATATGGATTTGCTTTTCAGTGTTTCTACCAGCACTTGTTTCGACAGATGTGCGAAGCTTGTCGAGGCGATCTTGCTTAGTGCGTCCGCCTTGCGGTTTTCTCCTCTAGGAACTTGCTTGATGGTGAATCTATCGAAGCTTTTGATCAATGTCTTGGTCTTGTCGAGATATTGAATCATATTTTCTTCTTTAGCCACATATTCACCCAACACGTGGTTGGCCACTAGCCAGGAATCTACATTTGCTTCCAGGTTACGTACACCAATTCGAGCTGCAATGCGTAGTCCGGCGATTAAGGCTTCATATTCTGCCTCATTGTTTGTTGCTGTAAATTCAAAACGCAGTGCGTAAGTGAATTCCATTCCTTCTGGATTAGTGAGAATGAGGCCAGCTCCTGACCCGTCCACGCACGAGGATCCATCTGTAAACAAGATCCATGGATCTAATAGTACCTTCTTACTTGGTGCGGGGACCTCGTCGGTATCTGGCTTCTCGATGATGAAGTCTGCCAGAATTTGTCCTTTGATCACGGTACGCGGTCTGTAAGAAATCTTGTGTTCCCCTAGCAATACGCTCCACTTTTGAAGTCGGCCTGATGCATCAGGTTTGGAGATGATCTGTTTGATTGGTTGGTCTGTGACTACTGCTATCGGGTGCGCTTGGAAGTACCTGCGCAGTCATTTGGCAGCAAATACCAATGCTAGAACTAACTTTTCCATTGCACTATAATTCATCTCCGTCTTCTTGAGTGCTTTGCTTACAAAGTAGATGGGGGTTTGTACTGAATCCCTATCTGTTAGTAGCACTGCGCTGACTGCTCCATCAGTTGCAGACAAGTACATGATCAGTTCTTCCCCTGGTCGGGGTGCAACAAGTGTTGGGAGCGTTGCCAGATCCTGTTTGAGCTGAGTGAAGGCTACTTCTGCCTCCGTAGTCCACCTGAAATCACCCTTCTTTATGCACTTCTTGAGTGTCTTGAAAAGGGGTAGCGATTTTTCTGCTGACTTGGATAGGAACCTGTTCAGGCCGGCCAGCTTTCCATTGAGGGATTGGACTTCCTTCAACGTGCGTGGTGAGGGAAGGTCGATGACCGCCTTTGTTTTTTCTGGACATGGTTTTATACCGTCAGGTTCGATAAGGTATCCAAGGAACATACCTTCAGTAGCTCCGAATGTACACTTTTTCGGATTCAGCTTCATGTTGATCTCTCGTAGAGTTTTGAACGTTTCCTCAATGTCGCGTACTAACTCGCCTTCAGTATGGTTCTTTATGACTAGGTCATCAACATAGACCTCTAGATTGCGGCCCACCTGTTTTTCGAAAGCGTTATCTACTAACCGCTGGTAGGTAGCACCCGCGTTCTTCAAGCCAAAGGGCATTTTTGTGTAACAATAAACGCCTTGGCTTGTGTGGAAGGCTGTTTTTTCCTCGTCTTCTTTAGCCATATGTATTTGATGATATCCTTTGTATGCATCGAGGAAACACTTTAATGGGTATCCGCACAAAAACTCTACTTTCCAGTCTATCTCTGGTAATGGATAGCAGTCTTGTGGACATGCTTTGTTAAGGTCAGTGTAGTCTACACACATACGCCAGCTGCCGTCACTCTTCTTTACCATGACTGGATTGGAAAGCCAGTCATGGTAATAGACTTCCCGCATGATTCCTGCATCCACAAGTTTGTGTACCTCCGCCAGGATTGCTTGCGCGCGTTCTGGAGCCTGCCCGCGCTTCTTCTGGCGTATTGGTGAGTACCCTTGTCGGATTCTCAGTCTATGCTCTGTTATGGAGCGTGGTACTCCGGTCATGTGTTTTGGTTCCCATGCGAAGATGTCCAGGTTCTTTTGTAAGAGCGCGCACACAGCCGTTTTGCCGTTGTCCGACAGTGATCCTCCAATAGATATTTCCTGGTCTGGGTATTCGGGATGAATTGCTACCTTCAGATTTGGAATTGTTGTTGCACGTTGTTATGGGATCTGTTCCGTGTCGCGTGTAATCGTGTTACATTCTCTATGTGGGATAGTGGCACTGTAGAGGGTAACAATGCCTCCTTCCACTGGGAATTTAAGCATCCCGTGCGCTGTTGATGGCACTGCGCGCATAGCTGATATCCCATGTCTCCCGATAATGCCATTATATGGCGATGGAGATTTGATCACCATGAATTCCATCCAGGCCGTTGCGGAATGTTGTTTGTTTCCGATGCTGACTAGTAGTCTTATTTGCCCCATCGGCCATATTTTTTCACCTGTAAAACCAGTCAATGTCGTGTTGGCCGGGCTTAACTGACTGCGTATTTCAGGGCGCAGTAGTTTGAAGCAATGCTCATACATGATGTTTGCAGAGGCTCCACCGTCAACGTACATGCGGTGGATGTCGTGACCCCCCACGTTTATCTCTATAGTGAGTGGTTTCACCTCTGCGTTGTCCGCAGTTAAAGTGGGGAAGGAGATTTCCTTTCCACGTGAAAATTCTTGGCTGACCTTCTGCCTCGTGATTCGCTGCCATGATTGTATCATGTAGATTGTGTCAGCCTTGTCTTTGGGTGTTTCCTTCTTGTTTCCACTTTTTTGTCTATCCTTTCCCTCTTTGATGTTTTTGACCAAGTGGTCCAATCTACCTTCTTTAACCATCTTGTCGATGAGCTGGCGTAGTTGGATGCATTCGTTGGTGGTATGGCCCTTCTGTGCATGGTAATCACAGTATCCATTCCTAGTGCGCCGATCCTCTGGAGTGCGCATTTGTGTCGGTCTTGGAAAATTCGCACCTTCTGTTGCGAGTATTTCCTTCGGGGATTTGGTTAGCGGGGTGTATCTGTCATTATCCCTCCCGCTCCCATGGCTGCGATAGCTCCTATTCCGGTTACTACCCCGGTCATTGGATTGTCTCCCAGGTTGTTCCTGTGACCGGTAGTTCGAGTAGTTCCTTTTGCTATCTTCCGCAACGGCTTCTCCCTGGACGAAGGACCGAGAGCGTTTCATGAGTTCATCAAAGGTTTCAGGAATCTTGTCGTTCAACCTCTTGATGAGTTCTGGATTGTTAATCCCGTTCATGAAACTAGAGATCTTCAATACTTCTGGGCATGCTTTAACTTGCATGCATTCGTCTTTGAAGCGTTCCATGAATACGCTTGTAGACTCTCCTTGGCGCTGCTTTACCTGGCGAGTTCGACAGGATTTTTAGCGCACTTCTTCCTTTGAGTAAAGTTTAGGCGAAACGCCTTTCTCAATTCCTCAAATCCGTTGATGCTTCTGCGTGGAAGCTTGCTGAACCAATTCCGCGCGTTTCCCACTAGTGTGGAATTGAACATGTGGCACCACACAGGCTGCGGCCAATTTTCAATTGTCGCGGCTGACTCAAACATTTTGAGGTGATCATCAGGGTCACCTGTTCCATCATAGGTCTTTACGTTGGCTGGCATGCGCCTTCTTTTGCTTTCTGAGAAGTCACTGATGCGCCGAGTAAACGCATCCACCTTTTGGCGGCGCCAAGGGAGGGATATATCTTCATCCTCCTGGTCATCATATCTATTTCTGGACTTCCAGTGTCCAGTTTCACTATCCTCGTTGTCCGAGGAATTTTCAGAGGACGAATTTTTCCTCTTTCGGCGCTTGCGCCGACTGTCCTCTGAGTTTGTACTTAGGGGGCTTCCACTTGGGGAATAGTGTCGTCCCAATCTGTCTTGGATTCTGCGGCTACCAAGTCTAGTGTGGACATTGGTACGCTTTTCATCTTCATCATTCTCACTCAGATGGTGCGAGTGAGATGTCTCATCCTCCTCAATTCTCCTCCCGATTCGGTTGAATACTGGGGGTCGGCGGCTGTCTCTTCCGCGCTTCTCTTTCTGATAGCGCTGTGGGGAAGTCTCGTATTCAGAATCGAAATTGAGTCGGGCTTTCAAGTTCCGACATGATCTCTTCTTCTCTTCCTCTTGCATGAGGGCAGTTAATGTTTCGTAGTTTTGGGATACGAAAACTTCTGGTGCTAACTCTGGTGCGACCCGCTCAAGAGCGAGTGCGTTTGTTTCTATCAATATACCCTTATTCCGGTCTGGTGCTTCTTGTACCTTTGTCAGGTCAGTTTCTAGCACCGATTGAAAGGGAGTAGTAAGGACGGTGCGCAGTGGATCTACTCCACTAGTGGTGGCTGTAGGAGCTTGGGTTGTTCCCGAGCGCGGTTCCACTGGAGAGAAGACCAAGTCTTGGCCTGATCCCTTGTTTTTAGCAGCGCTGGTTGTCTCAGAGTTCTGCTTAGGAGTTAGTCCGCTTTGCGACTTTTTTCCCATAAGGTCTGACTGCGATCGTTGATTTCCATGCTTCGTCATTCTAGTGTTGGTTCTTAGTGTAGGGTCCCACGGATGGCGCCACTTGTTGATACAAAAGTTGGACGTTCCTTATTCGGGGCTCCGGTTCTCGTACCAATTGAAGATTGTTGCTTGAGACCTGCGCACTAAGAGGCAAAAGACACCGTTAGGCTTACCGTGGGATTGTCTCCCACGATTATCCTCCGGCGTGAGAGTAAGTAATCGGTTTAGGGTTTAAGGAGAATTAGGGTTTTAGATCGTCCCTTAAACGAGGGATATGATTCCCTTTATATACGCACGGAATCCATGTTGGTTCCGTGTTCCTCAACCTTCGGCGTATCCCGCCTAAGTCGGTTGGGAATGATAATCTTCTTATTTAGAAGATATCGGATATCTATTCCGTGAATAGCTTCGGGCTTGGGCCTTCGTGAGCCCAAACCTCTAATCGGTGTAGCCCAGCTCGTACCGGGCTAAGTGAATGTTGGACTTTAGCCGGGTTCGTGACCCGGATGTAGACTATACGTCATCACTTTTCCTTGTGGTGGCATATTTGGGGAGTTACAGGATTGCGGTTTTGTTTTCTGTGAAGAAGCCTAAAGAAGGTTTGATCTTCAACAATATTGTCTCTCAAATTTGGCTATGGGTGAATAATAGATGTAGGAATGTTATTGTTATTTGGTTAGTGTGGTTAAAAGACCCGTCAAACGCTATCTTTTCTATGTACTTTTTCTTTTGTCTAACTTTTTGCTAGCTTTTTTAATAAAACATTAAAAAAAATGACCATGTGGATTGTACGATTTTCATGTATATGTACTAGCAAAGGTTGTAAACTTGTAACTAATCACACAAAATGTGACAGCTTTAAGGTTTGACTTTTGCCTCTTAGTAGTTGCAAACAATTTTAAGATGGTCATGTCATTTTTATTTGTCTTAAAATTAAAAAACAAAACTTTAACTGATTTGAGTTTATATGACGGTATGTTTAAAATCCGTGAAATAATCGGCCAAAAGATAGAAAAGTATAGTCTGCTTAATAAAAAGTTCAATATATTTGACAAAATAACTTTAAGTTTTAACAAATAAATAAGTAAAAGTTTAAGTTTTTACCCCGCATTTCAACAAAAAGGTCAAAAGTCAAAACCCATAATATTACGAAGTTGTTTTTGAGATTCACCTTGGGTCCCTTTTATTATGGGCAAATCGCATAAAAAGGTACTCATCTTATGTCCAATTTCAATTAAAGGTACTATTCTTTTTTTTTCTCAATTTAAGGTACCCGACTTTTTTTTTGAGCCGATTTAGGTTTTTTTCTAACTTCCGTTAACTATTTCGTTAGTAAATTACATGTTTGGTCCTTGAGTTTGTATAGGCATTTCATGTTTGGTCTATTTTTGTAAAACCTGAAAATCTAAAACATAGATAAAGACTAAAATACCCTTGGAATCGAAATTTATAAAATACGTAAAATACGTTTATAATCATTTAATGAAATTAAAACTTAACTTACGAATAATAAAAACTTAACGAATGTGTATACGTGATCGATTTTGGTACGACGAGAGATTTAAACGTTTCGCTAATATGTTGGGCCGCGTTTGCATTGTTCGTTTGGATCAAGAGCCGAGAGCCCAAAGGGCGTTTGTTTTGTGTTCGGTTGGACCCAAGCCGAAACCCAACCCATCAAAGTCTAGAAACATTTTTGTACTACCTATATATACACTACATTTACAAGAAATTGAAACCCTAGTTTTGTTGCCTCTCTCTTTTCTTTTTCTTTCTCTCGGCCGGCTGCTAAACACTCTTGGTGTCGCGAGTTTTGTTCAACGAGCTAAGGTATAACGTGTTTATTCGTCTTCTTTTGTTACACCTTACGTTAATATTTATTGTATCATGTTTGTTTTGGTCGAGTGGTGTTTCTTTTCTTTTGTGTCGAGCCGTACGAAACCAAACAAGACAAACCATAATGATTTGAACCTAATAATTATTAAAGAGAACATGTATTGAATATGTTTTGTGAATCGGATCATAAGTATGTCAAGCTATATGTATAACCGAACCATATGTAAATGAATTGGACCTTATATAACATGTGAACTTGAATGTGTAAAGTACGTCGAGAGTTAAGGTATTGCTTAAAACATGTTAGCCGAACCCTATATACAAGCCGAACCATATAAGAGTTTTTGAACGTGTATTACAGAGTAAAGGTCATGTAAACCTAAACCCTAGTTTGAATGTGTGAACCGAATAATGCAAGCCGAACCTTAATTGGTTTGTGAACAGTGTATCATGTGTGCGTAGATGTGTAACTAATCCGAGTAATAAGTAACTTTTGGGGTCACATGAAATCATAAACGTGCATGGATATAAAAGTTGACGTATAACATATATATGAGTAACATATGATTAAGACATGAACGTTTTGAGTAAATAAACAAGAGTAGTGAGTCATTAAATGACGTAACATATAAAGTAAATGCACGTGGATATGATATTAAAAGAATGAGAAAACCCTAGAACATAAATGAGAGTCAATTAGGGTTTGAAGCTAAGTATATTAATTCGTTATTTCATGTGTGAGTTATGACGTTTAAACTATTTTCACATTTAACCCTAAACTTTAATAAATGACATAATGAACCTTAATCTACGATATTGTTTATAAAACACTTAAGTCTCATTTAATTATAAAACACCAAATATTAAAAGATCACTTCGACGTTTATGGAATCATAAATAACATGTACGACCGTAATGTGTATAGGTTTTGTGAAGAAGGAGTAATCCTTTGCTTTACGTGTTTCTGCTTTTCGATCATTTGCTTTGGAATAAGGTACAGATATTCTGACCTTTTCAGTAAAGGTTCCCTATAACGTTTTCTTTTCGTTAGCTTTTATATTAGGATTTCCTAAGCCTTTGCTATGAAACCCATTTTGTTTGTTTGAGCTGTTGCTTATCTGAACTCTGATTTTTGGATTATAAAACATTTGATTTTGAACTATATGATATGAAAACCTTGATTTTGAAAACATGATTAAATCTTTGATAAAGTATGATCTGTGTCAGTTTTGACATTCTAATTTGACCTAAGATAGTTTGACACCCGAGCCAAATATTAACTAGTCATGGGGGTTCCATGTCCGTGTCAGTGATGCACTTCTGACATGACTCTAGGGCAGTAGAGTGAAGTTCTGCCACGTCCCTTATCTGTGATATGTTATGAGCTCAAGTTATATTATATTACCAATATATGTTTGTGGGGCGTATGGATGCATCCTAGATCTGTTATCTGTTATGTGTTATATGTTATATGCTATATGTTATCAGATGATTGATGTTGCGTGCATGCACGTCCTTCATAACTCTGGTAGGTCTCCCCTACAAATGTTGCCTTGTGTGTATATGAATATGATTATGATCTGATATATGTGTGTCTAGGCTCGAGGTAGTTAACTATAAAACTTATTCTATTATTCTGATTTATATTTTGAAATGATTATGATTTTACTATCTTTCTTTCACTTTATTTCGTATTCGTTTTCGTTTCGTATTCGTTTTGCTTGTATATCTGTTCACTGGGCTTTTGAAGCTCAGCCGCATTTCTTTTCTTCCGCGACAGGTATCTAAGCATTGGAGCTGGGTTTTGCTTTGGGATGAGTGCTGAGTGGACTTACCTTAGAGATATTTAGCTTTGATCTTATGATGCCATTTAAGACTTTACTATTTCAGATATTTTTATTGGAGTTTATTTTTCCGCTGGGACCTATGTATTGAAGTCATTTTGACTTGAATTATTTCAGTATTTATGTTAAGATTTCTTTTGGATATTTATGTTTGCTTTGATATGACACCATTACTTGTGATTCCTTTACCCTTGTCGGGTCGGGGCGTTACAATTTATGGTATCAGAGCCCAGGTTTACGACTTGTAGTCAGGACCTGTGACATATGGAGCCTAGGTTTTGAGACCCTTAGAGCTTAGGCTATGACCTGTGAGGATTTGGGTAGACTTTAGGATTCCTTCTGCGTACTTCCATTTCGTATCTCACCTTTGTTCATTTTGCTAATCGTTTGAATATCGTTCAGATGGTTCGAACTCGTACTACCGGTAGCGTGGATGGAGACGATGATGCTACTAACATTGATGCTGCGATTGCTAATGCCCTCAACACTCTTTTCCCTGGTCTTACTACACCTGATATGATGGAACAGGTGATCAACAACATTCGTAATCAGACTGGTGCTTCGGGTAGTGGTGGAGGAAATCAACCCGTCGGCATTCACACTTGGCTCGAGCGTTTCGGTAAGCTCAAGCCTCTTTCGTTTAGCGCTACTGCTACTCCCACTGAGGTCGAGGACTGGATCACTCATATTGAGAAGCTGTTTGAAGTACTGGGTTGTGGAGACGAGTTTAAGACTCATTTGGTTGCATTCAAATTGGAAGGTGATGCTTTAAATTGGTGGAAGGCACTCAAACAAGCAAGAGGAGGAGATTCTTTTGCTATTACTTGTACCTGGACTGAGTTTCGGACTATCTTCTATAACCGTTACTTCCCTGATGCTGAGCAGCAAAGGTATGAGAGGGATTATCAAGCAATCTACCAGCTTGATCATGAGAATTCCAATGAGTACATGAGTAGGTTTATGAGGCTGGTAAGTTTTGTGGGAACGATTGCTGGAGATGGTAGGCGTCAAGCTAAGCACTTCAAGTGGGGACTGAAGAAGTGGGTGTTGGACCGACTGCTTAATATTGAGTATGAGAATGTGTCGGCCTGCAATGACGTAGCTCGTAACATTGAGATCTTTCATGAGGTTTCGGGTTCCAACAAGCGTAATCGCGATGGTGATCGGATTCAAGGTAGGACTCAAGGCAATAATTATAAGGGAAATTCTGGCAGGAGTTATGATTCGAGAGGTCAAGTGGATAGGAGTTAGGATCAGCGGGGTCAGACAGGAAGGAATGTTGACTCTGGACGCCCTGAGGCGAGGAGTCAAGATAATAGAAATGCTGGTAGGAATGGAAATGATCGTCAGAACCAAGGTAACAATAACCAGCGTTACAACAAGGATCAGTCAGCTCGAGGATCAAATCAGGGTCGTGCTTCAGGATCTTCTGGTCAGCAAAGGACAGCTGAGGTTTTGCCTCCCCCACCTATCTGTACTACTTGTGGAAAGGCTCATCCGGGACAGTGTTTCAAGGCCACTGGTGGATGTTTCTCTTGTGGTTCTACTGCTCACAAGATCAAGGATTGCCCTAAGAAGAATCCGGTGATTCCTGGAAACTACATCAAGCCGCCAACTACTACTGGACGTGTTTATGCTACTACTCGGAATCAGGCGGAGCGCACTTCAGGTACCATTACGGGCACTCTTTTCATTGATGATTATTCTGTCTTCGTTTTATTTGATACCGGTGCCACACACTCCATTATATCTGTCACATTTGCTAAGAAACTTAATATGAAGCCCAAACCATTAACAAATCACTTATCGATTTCTACGCCTATGAAAAACCACATGATCATTGATCATAAATACGTTAAGTGTCCTCTTCGTTTTGATGATCGTATTCGCTTTGCAAATCTGTATCCTCTCGATATGGTCAACTTTGATATCATTCTAGGCATGGATTGGTTGGCTTATCATAGAGCTTCAATTGACTGCTATGCTAGAACGGTGATCTTTGGAGACGTAAAACATCCTGAATTCGTTTATCATGGTTCTCAACCTCTCAAATCTGTTAAGCTCATTTCCGCTATGAAGGCACGAACCATGATTGCTCATGGGTGCCAAGGTTTTCTGGCATCTGTTAAGGGCACATCTTTGGAGAGTCCTAACATTGAAAATCTTTCTGTTGTTTGCGAATTCACCGACGTTTTTCCCGATGAACTCCCTGGTCTTCCCCCAGCTAGAGAAGTTGAGTTTAGCATTGAGTTAATTCCTGGTGCTGAACCGATTTCGAAGGCTCCGTATCGTATGGCACCTATAGAACTGAAGGAGTTGAAGGAACAGCTGCAAGAGATGATAGAAAATGGATTTATTCGACCCAGTGTTTCTCTATGGGGTGCACCTATTTTGTTTGTGAAGAAGAAGGATGGAAGCATGCGTCTATGTATCGACTACCGTGAACTCAATCGTATTACCATTCGTAACCGTTATCCTCTGCCGCGTATTGATGATTTGTTTGATCAACTGCAAGGAGCTAAGTTCTTTTCGAAGATTGATCTGAGATCTGGTTATCATCAGCTACGTGTGAAGGAGCAAGATGTTCCTAAGACCGCGTTTCGTACCAGATATGGTCATTATGAATTCCTCGTTATGCCTTTTGGTTTGACAAATGCGCCTGCTGTGTTTATGGACCTAATGAATCGTGTTTTCCATGAGTTCCTCGATAAGTTTGTTATCGTTTTCATCGACGACATTTTAGTTTACTCTAAGTCTGAAGAAGAGCATGAACAACATCTTCGGATAGTTTTGGAGATTCTGAGGAAGAAGAAGTTGTACGCCAAATTTTCGAAGTGCGAGTTTTGGTTAAGACAAGTCGCGTTCCTTGGTCATATTGTATCAGCTGATGGTATCACCATGGATCTGTCTAAGGTTGAGGCTATCACTAAATGGCCAAGACCTACGACAGTGACTGAGGTCAGGAGTTTTCTAGGACTTGCTGGTTACTACCGACGTTTTGTTGAAGGTTTCTCTCGCTTAGCTCTACCCCTAACCCAACTGATTAGAAAAGGTGAAAAGTTTGTATGGACGAATGAACGAGAGAAGAGTTTTGAAGAGTTGAAACGGAGATTGGTGTCCGCTCCTATTTTGACTCTTCCATCTGGTTCTGGAGGATTTCAAATTTATAGTGATGCATCTAAGAAAGGATTGGGCTGTGTTTTGATGCAACATGGAAAGGTAATAGCTTATGCTTCGAGGCAGCTAAAACCTTATGAGGAGAATTACCCAACTCATGACCTTGAGTTAGCTGCAGTGGTGTTCGCATTGAAGATCTGGAGACATTACCTGTATGGAGAGACGTGTGATATATTCACTGATCATAAGAGTCTAAAGTATATTTTCACTCAGAAGGAACTTAACATGAGACAAAGAAGATGGTTGGAACTTCTTAAGGATTATGACACCAACATTCAGTACCATCCAGGTAAGGCTAATGTAGTTGTTGACGCACTTAGCCGGAAATCAGGCATTCTTGCAAGTATCGAGATTGAACCTAGGATTTTTCGAGACCTAGAGAGTTTGGATGTTGAGCTATGCGTACGAGGTTTTGATGGATACTGGGCTAGTATGAAGGTGGAGTCAAACCTTATACTGCAAATTAAAGAAGCTCAGAAAGATGATGGTGAGCTGTGGGCCGTGGCGCAAAATGTTGAAGAAGGTAAGCAGACGGAGTTTAAGGTTGATAATGACGGAATTGTATGGTATGAAGATAGGCTTTGTGTTCCCAATGATCCGGTACTTCGTGAGAAAGTTATGACTGAAGCTCATAGTTCTCCTTTCACTATCCATCCTGGTTCTACCAAGATGTATAGGGATTTGAAGCAGTACTTTTGGTGGAATGGCATGAAGCAAGATGTGGCGACGTTTGTGTCGAAATGTATGATTTGTCAGCAGGTTAAGATTGAACATCAAAGGGCTAGTGGATTGTTACAGCCATTGGATATTCCAACATGGAAGTGGGATAAGATATCTATTGATTTTGTGACTGGACTACCTCTTACTCGGAAGAAGCATGATGCGATTTGGGTAGTTGTTGATCGACTAACCAAATCTGCTCATTTCTTACCAATCAGAAAGGATTATGGTATTGGTAAATTGGCGGAGATTTTTCAGCAAGAGATCGTTAGACTTCATGGTACTCCGGCATCTATTGTGTCCGACAGAGATCCGCGTTTTACTTCTCGTTTCTGGAAAGGTTTGCAAAAAGCTTGGGGTACTCGACTTAATTTCAGTACGGCATTTCATCCTCAAACAGATGGTCAGTCAGAGAGGACTATTCAGACCTTAGAGGACATGCTAAGGGCTTGTACTTTGGAATGGACTGGCAGTTGGGATGAATATTTATGTTTAGTAGAGTTTGCATACAACAACAGTTGGCATGCTAGCATTAAGGCAACACCGTTTGAACTTCTTTATGGGAGGAAATGTAGAGCACCTACTTGTTGGGATGAAGTAGGTGAACGCTTAATTGAAGGTCCGGAAATGATTGAGATCACTAATGAGAAAGTAGCTGTTGCTAGAGAAAAGCTGAAGGAAGCTAGGTCTCGTCAGAAAAGTTATGCCGACAAGCATCGTCGTGATTTAGAATTTCGGGTTGGAGATCGTGTATTTTTGAAAGTTTCGCCGTTTAGAGGTGTGAAACGTTTTGGAATCAAGGGCAAGCTCAGTCCTCGATTCATCGGTCCGTTTGAAATTCTGGAACGCATAGGAGAAGTTTCGTATCGATTAGCACTTCCGCCTCAGTTATCGCATGTTCATGATGTGTTCCATGTATCACTCCTAAGGGGATACAACTATCATCCGTTACACATTGCTTCTTATCCGTTTGATCAAATTCAATCCGATATGTCTTTATCTGAAGAACCGGAAGCTATTTTAGAAAGGCAAGATAGAGTCATGAGAAATAAAGTCATTCCGTTCGTTAAGATTCTTTGAAAAAATCACCCGGAGCGTGAGGCTACTTGGGAAACCGAGGAGTCGATGCGAGCTAGTTATCCTCATTTCTTTGAATAGATGGTATGTTCTCATTTCGTTTTCGTTTCGTTTCATTTCAATTTTCGAGGACGAAAATTTTTCTTTAGAGGGGAAGAATTGTAAAACCTGAAAATCTAAAACATAGATAAAGACTAAAATACCCTTGGAATCGAAATTTATAAAATACGTAAAATACGTTTATAATCATTTAATGAAATTAAAACTTAACTTACGAATAATAAAAACTTAACGAATGTGTATACGTGATCGATTTTGGTACGACGAGAGATTTAAACGTTTCGCTAATATGTTGGGCCGCGTTTGCATTGTTCGTTTGGATCAAGAGCCGAGAGCCCAAAGGGCGTTTGTTTTGTGTTCGGTTGGACCCAAGCCGAAACCCAACCCATCAAAGTCTAGAAACATTTTTGTACTACCTATATATACACTACATTTACAAGAAATTGAAACCCTAGTTTTGTTGCCTCTCTCTTTTCTTTTTCTTTCTCTCGGCCGGCTGCTAAACACTCTTGGTGTCGCGAGTTTTGTTCAACGAGCTAAGGTATAACGTGTTTATTCGTCTTCCTTTGTTACACCTTACGTTAATATTTATTGTATCATGTTTGTTTTGGTCGAGTGGTGTTTCTTTTCTTTTGTGTCGAGCCGTACGAAACCAAACAAGACAAACCATAATGATTTGAACCTAATAATTATTAAAGAGAACATGTATTGAATATGTTTTGTGAATCGGATCATAAGTATGTCAAGCTATATGTATAACCGAACCATATGTAAATGAATCGGACCTTATATAACATGTGAACTTGAATGTGTAAAGTACGTCGAGAGTTAAGGTATTGCTTAAAACATGTTAGCCGAACCCTATATACAAGCCGAACCATATAAGAGTTTTTGAACGTGTATTACAGAGTAAAGGTCATGTAAACCTAAACCCTAGTTTGAATGTGTGAACCGAATAATGCAAGCCGAACCTTAATTGGTTTGTGAACCGTGTATCATGTGTGCGTAGATGTGTAACTAATCCGAGTAATAAGTAACTTTTGGGGTCACATGAAATCATAAACGTGCATGGATATAAAAGTTGACGTATAACATATATATGAGTAACATATGATTAAGACATGAACGTGTTGAGTAAATAAACAAGAGTAGTGAGTCATTAAATGACGTAACATATAAAGTAAATGCACGTGGATATGATATTAAAAGAATGAGAAAACCCTAGAACATAAATGAGAGTCGATTAGGGTTTGAAGCTAAGTATATTAATTCGTTATTTCATGTGTGAGTTATGACGTTTAAACTATTTTCACATTTAACCCTAAACTTTAATAAATGACATAATGAACCTTAATCTACGATATTGTTTATAAAACACTTAAGTCTCATTTAATTATAAAACACCAAATATTAAAAGATCACTTCGACGTTTATGGAATCATAAATAACATGTACGACCGTAATGTGTATAGGTTCTGTGAAGAAGGAGTAATCCTTTGCTTTCTGTGTTTCTGCTTTTCGATCATTTGCTTTGGAATAAGGTACAGATATTCTGACCTTTTCAGTAAAGGTTCCCTATAACGTTTTCTTTTCGTTAGCTTTTATATTAGGATTTCCTAAGCCTTTCCTATGAAACCCATTTTGTTTGTTTGAGCTGTTGCTTATCTGAACTCTGATTTTTGGATTATAAAACATTTGATTTTGAACTATATGATATGAAAACCTTGATTTTGAAAACATGATTAAATCTTTGATAAAGTATGATCTGTGTCAGTTTTGACATTCTAATTTGACCTAAGATAGTTTGACACCCGAGCCAAATATTAACTAGTCATGGGGGTTCCATGTCCGTGTCAGTGATGCACTTCTGACATGACTCTAGGGCAGTAGAGTGAAGTTCTGCCACGTCCCTTATCTGTGATCTGTTATGAGCTCAAGTTATATTATATTACCAATATATGTTTGTGGGGCGTATGGATGCATCCTAGATCTGTTATCTGTTATGTGTTATATGTTATATGCTATATGTTATCAGATGATTGATGCTGCTTGCATGCACGTCCTTCATAACTCTGGTAGGTCTCCCCTACAAATGTTGCCTTGTGTGTATATGAATATGATTATGATCTGATATATGTGTGTCTGGGCTCGAGGTAGTTAACTATAAAACTTATTCTATTATTCTGATTTATATTTTGAAATGATTATGATTTTACTATCTTTCTTTCACTTTATTTCGTATTCGTTTTCGTTTCGTATTCGTTTTGCTTGTATATCTGTTCATTGGGCTTTTGAAGCTCAGCCGTATTTCTTTTCTTCCGCGGCAGGTATCTAAGCATTGGAGCTGGGTTTTGCTTTGGGATGAGTGCTGAGTGGACTTACCTTAGAGATATTTAGCTTTGATCTTATGATGCCATTTAAGACTTTACTATTTCAGATATTTTTATTGGAGTTTATTTTTCCTCTGGGACCTATGTATTGAAGTCATTTTGACTTGAATTATTTCAGTATTTATGTTAAGATTTCTTTTGGATATTTATGTTTGCTTTGATATGACACCATTACTTGTGATTCCTTTACCCTTGTCGGGTCGGGGCGTTACAATTTTCATCCGTTTTCATACGCTTGCATACGTTTTCATCCGTTTTCGTACGTTTTTACACGTTTTCGTCCCTTTTTCCACGTTTTCGTCCGTTTTTACACGTTTTCGTCCGTTTTTGGACGCTTCTGTATGTTTTTACACGTTTTCGTCCGTTTTTACACGTTTCCATCTGTTTTACACGTTTTCGCCCATTTTTGCACGTTTTCTTCCGTGTTTACATGTTTTCGTCCGTTTTTGCACGTTTCGGTTCGTTTTTGCACGTTTTCATCTGTTTTTACATGTTTTCGTCTATTTTTACATTTTTTCATCTGTTTTTAAATGTTTTCGTCCATTTTTATGCGTTTTCGTTTGTTTTTACACGTTTTCGTCTGTTTTTGCACGTTTTTACACGTTTCTGTTCATGTTTTTACACGTTTCTGTGCACGTTTTTACACGTTTATGTGAAAAACGAAAGAAAAACGTGTAAAAATAGACGAAAACATGTAAAAACGGACAAAAATGAACCGAAACGTGCAAAAAACGGACGCAAACGTGCAAAAACGGAAGAAAACGTGCATAAATGGACGGAAACGTATAAAAACAAACAAAAACGTGTAAAAACAGATAAAAACGTGTAAAACCTGACAAAAACGTGCAAAAACAGACGAAAGCGTGTAAAAACAAACGAAAACGTGCAAAAATGGTCAAAAACGTGTAAAAACAGACGAAAACATATAAAAACGGACGAAAACGTGCAAAAACGGACGAAAACATGCAAAAATTGACGAAAACGTGCAAAAACGGACGAAAACGTGTAAAAACGGACGATAACGTGTAAAAACGGACGATAACGTGTAAAAACAGACAGAAACGTGCAAAAACAGACTAAAACGTGCAAAGACAGACTAAAACGTGCAAAAACGGACGAAAATGTGTAAAAACGGACGAAAACGTATAAAACGGACGAAAACGTATGCAAGCGTATGAAAACGGACGAAAATAGACCAAACATGAAATGCCTATACAAACTCAAGGACCAAACATGTAATTTACTAACGAAATAGTTAACGGAAGTTAGAAAAAAACCTAAATCGACTCAAAAAAAAAGTCGGGTACCTTAAATTGAGAAAAAAAAAAGAATAGTACCTTTAATTGAAATTGGACATAAGATGAGTACATTTTTATGCGATTTGCGCTTTTATTATTCGTATAATTAACGTTAAAAATTTGGATAAATGTTTTTAAAAGGTATTATATCTGTTATTATTTATTTTTGTGAGTAGCAATCAAATTTTTGTGGTATTTTTCTTTTAAATTCATCATTTTTAGGGTATTATGTGACATTTTTGCCATTCAGAAAAAAAAAATTATTAGCTAAAAGGGGCAAAAAATTCGAAAAAAAAAAGAGAAAATTGAAAGAAAATTATCCACAAAAGTAAAAAAATTTGTTCGCTATCCACAAAAACAAATAATAACAAGTATGATACCTTTTAAAAATATTTGATCTAAAAATTTGATGACATCAAATCAGGATCTTTTACCAAACATACGACCATGACATTTTTCTTTTCATTCTAAAAATAGTTTTAGGTTTTATTAAATAAAACATGGTTTGCCATGTCGTGCCCACTCGGTCCATTTTTTAATGGATTGGGATACTCTAATGTTCAATTCAACATGATTGTTAATATTGTGCTTGTTGTAATTGTGCATTGTTATTATTGCAAAACATTTACTTTATTTTAATTCAAATGTACAATTACAACAAACCTAACATTACCAATCATGTTAAATTGAACATTAGAATATCTCAATCCATTTTTAATAGGTCGAAAGAATTCCCTATTTGACCTTCAACACCTCTCAATTTTCAAGTAAACGTTCACATGTCGGTCGTTGAAATCTAGAAATGAACATTATTGAATAATTTGGTATTAAAGTCAAATTGCTCATCCCACTTTTTTCAGTTAAGAATAAGAGAATTTATATGAACGTAAAATGTTTGTAGATAACGAGACTAATATTCGCGCAAAGCTACGATTTATAGCAGAAAATAATTATACTTGTGAACTTATGTGTCGACTTTTCTTTTCTTTTTTTTTTGGTTATTGTTTTTTTCGGTTTCGAATTAAGCCGGTCAACCCGGTTTAACGATTTCACGGATTTTTTGAACATACCTATACATAAAGCTTAACTTTATATACATAAAATAGTCGTATTGAATAAAGGAAAAACATTAATCACTAAAATATTTATAACCACAATTGTCTAATGAAAAACATTGTTATTGATTGAAGAGTCGAAATATGCGAAGTGAAATTCTTGACTCTATAAATTTTTGTTACAAAAAACGTAAAAAATTAAAAAACATAGTTCACCGAATTTTTTTATTTTAAGATACCTACCATCGCAGCGCGCAGCTACTCTGCTAGTAAATTATTACACATTTTGCTCCACTAGAGAAGAACAACAACACAACATTATTTGAGGGAATTAAAATAGTGGAATTTGGTTTTCAAGTGCCGTGCCATGAGCACTTTATATAAAAAAATTGTTTTATAAACCATTAACACAATACTTTGGCATGAAATCATTTCGTCAAAAAGGAAACATATTTTAACTAACAATGTTCTAACGAACGACATAGTAAATTTGGTAAACAATATTCAACGTTATCCGTTGTGATGAGCCACTTTTGTATAATAAGTTTTACTAAACCAACACTAATACTGTAGTAATACATAAATTTAAAACTCTCATCGCCTCGTCTAAATGTGTGTGTCAACGGCATTTTCTTCAACTACATACCTAGACGCTCAGTATTCGATGTTTCTTTCTTCGGCACAAATTTATCTTTTTTATTTATTTACTTATTTACACATAAACATGGAATTATTAAATGTGTTGCCTATACTAGTTAATAACTTTTCAATTCTTTTGTCAAACTTGTCTATTTTAGTTTATAGATTAAAAAATTAAGCAAAAGTATTTACATGCTTTATGTGTAGCTAATATAAAAAAAAAAACATAATGCAACAAATTTGGTATGATGTAATCTCTACACACTGTAACAAAATCATAAATTACCACTTTTTTTTTTTTTTTTTTTTTTTTTTTTTTAAATAAAAAATAAAATGGCAGTTTATCTTTAACTAACTAATTAATGTTTTCTTTATAGTTTGTAATAATAATTTTAAGGAATAGTAGTTAAATTTTTCTTTTGCTTACTCTTATTTTGGTACCTACCAAAAGACAAATCTCCACCATCCATCTAGTATCTATACTACTTTATAATGCATTTAGGCCTTCTAAAATTAGAAGGCTTAAAAATTAAGACTTTTTTACTTGCTTATTATGGAAAGAGTTTTTCTAACCAAAAATTAAGATAAGGAGCTTCAATCATGAGATGACATGTGTCACTTCTTAACAAACTCTAAGCCTAACTTCTAACAAACTCCAAACCTAACTCCTAACCACTAAAAATTAAGATAAAGAGCTCCAATTATAAAATGACATGTGTCATTTCTCAACTAAAAATTCATCTTTATTTTTAAATTAAAATATCTTTTTATCTACTTATTTTTTTTATAATCTAATTTCACCATATTTTCTAAAATTTTATGCTCTTTAATTCAACATCCATTTTGATATATTTTTATGAGTTTTTAGTTTTTATATTTTTAATGGGTTTATTTTATTTTAATTCAAATTTTTACAACTTTAACCTTTATTTCAATCAATATAATCTTGATTCGTCAAAATCATATACTTTTGGAGTAGTGTTTGAAGCGTAAGAGATTGCGAGAGTATTTCTATATGCGGGAATAATGATGTCGCGGGAAAGCTACGGGGAAAGTTACGGGTAACCCAAACAAACACTTACAACTAACACATATACATTCGAAGTGTTGTGAAACGAATTCACTAAACGGGTAAGCAAACACATATAACTATACTTATCGCCGCCGCTGTGCGCGGGTACCCGGCTAGTGATTTAATAATGGAGATTAACCTAAGATTTAATATGTCAACATAAGTCCATGTTTTTTTCTTATTTATTCACATTGTTTTGTTTTTTTTTAATTCACATATTTTTTAATTCACGTTTTTTTTTAAATCACATTTTAAATTTTTTTCACTTTCATACGTTTTCGTCTGTTTTCAAGCATTTCGAATGTTTTCAGACATTTTTATTTGTTTTCATACATCTTCGTTCGTTTTCATACGTTTCCTCCGTTTTCTTACGTTTTCGTTCGTTTTCATACGTTTTCTGTCTGTTTCTAACGTTTTCATTCGTTTACATACGTTTTCGTTCGTTTTCTTCCTTTTTTCATACATTTTCGTCCATTGTTAGACGTGTTTTTACGCTTTTATACGTTTTCGTCCGTTTTCATACGTATTCATCCGTTTTCTTACGTTTTCGTAGGTTTTCTTACATTTTCATCCGTTTTATACGTTTCTAAATATCACAAGTGATATTCTGATATCACAAGTCAATTGTGATATCATATATCATAATATCACTTGTGATATTTTGAATATACTTGTGATTTTATGAATATTACTTGTGATTTTCATGTTACAAAATATTAGTTGAAAATCACTTGTGATATTCAGAAAATCACTTGTGATATTCATAATATACTTGTGATATTCAGAATATCACTTGTAATATCATAGAATAGTGATATTCTGAATATCACAGAATATCATTTATGATATAGAATATCCCAAGTGATATTCAGAAACGTATGAAAATGTCTGAAAACGACCGAAAACATTTAAAAATGGACGAAAATAAATGAAAACGGACGAATATGTATGAAAACGGACGAAAACGTATTAAAGCGTAAAAACACGTATGAAAACGGAAGAAAACGGACGAAAACGTATGAAAACGGACGAAAATTAATGAAAACGGATGAAAACGTATGAAAATAGACGAAAACATATGAAAACGTATGAAAACAGGCGAAAACGGGAAAAAACGTGGATTTAAAAAGAAAAACGTGAATATATAAGAAAGAAAAAAATACAAGAAAAAAGCAAGAAAAAAACATGAACTTAGGTTGACATATTAAATTTTTAAGTTAATCTCTACTATTAGATCAAATAGACGAATGGTATGAATTTATACCTTGATAAATAAGAGTATGCAAAATAACTCACCTCAAGATTAGTAATACGGTAAACTCGATCAAACTTTTAAATATATTTTAGTAATGGATAATTAAATAGAACATTTAAAAACGACGTAAATTACTAATTTAAGACGTAGGAAGTAAATTATAAAAGTGGCACATATCGTAAATGATAAACATAGCTTTCATAAAAGAGAAGAAAGGTACAAGGTAAGGTGTAGCACATGCATTTTCTTAAAAATTAATCTTGCACTCTTGCATCACATGCTGTGAGATATTCTTTTTGTCCCATCTTTAAACGGTTTTTAATGTTCGGCTTATTTGGGAAGAGCCATCACTTTTCTCTTGGTAGAAAGAAAAATAAGCCTTAAAACTTTAATGACTCTTAATTGGAAGAGTAACTAAAGTTTGTCTCTCTTTGTTAATACAAATATCGTCATTAAACGTTATTAATATTTTATGATCTTTACTTAAATTTTGTTAACGACAAAAGTAAATTTAATTTTTATAAAGCTCAAAACTTGTCAAGTTTAATAGATATTAAAACAATCTTTCAAATAATATCTTCATCACTCAAACATTTACATTTTGATTAATCATATTTTGATATGACTCTAAACCATAATGTATGTTAGTATTTTTAGTTCAAGAATGTTTTGGTTTCTTAAAACAAAACATTACATATGTATTTTAACATATTTTTAAAAATAGAAAAACAAACACATGACATCATGTAGTGCATCATTGAAATCCTTAGAAGATTTCACTGGATACTTTATGTAGATTTAGACTCTACATATCTTACACAATCTTGGATAGATATGGTTGACTTTGGTAAGATTTTGGTGATCTTGATGTCAGACCCCGACGGCACCAATTATTAACACAGACGGAACCCTTTTGAGGGATCCATGGTCCGTGGTGCCTGCTGAGTAATTTGGCTATAAATAGCAAAGCCAAACCAAGTTGTTTTTCATCCCTTTCTATCATATTCTCATACATTCTTTCTCTCTAACATTTCTAACTCAGTTTCATATCATATTAGTGATCTCTTTTGTAGCAAAGAAGATCAAGGCATATTCAAGCTTTAACAAGTTGTTGGAAGTCTTGTTTGTTTGTTGTTGTATGATCTTGTGTTGATTCATACATCATTGTTGTAACAAACCATCATAATCTTGTGAGTGTGAGTGGTTAGTATTTTAGTCCTTAAAATACATTGTGTGTGGGAGTGATTGTACCCTTGAAAAGAACTCGACATCTAGCTTAGTGTCGGAAATAGTGTGTAAGCGAAGTGTAAAGGTTTCTCCGCCGGTGAAAGGAGCTTGTTGACTAGTGAAGTTAAACTCTCGAGTGTGAGACTCGAGGAGTGGAGTAGGGCAAGGAAAAAGAGTCCTTGTAGACCGAACCACTATAAAAAACTTGTCGTGGTTTGATTGTTTCTTTCCTTATCTACTCTTTATATATTGTTTGCATATTGATTATCATTCACTAACATATCTAAGATCAATATCAATTGATCTTTCAATAATTTTCAAAACAAAGTTTTTAAGCGGTAAACTATTTAACCCCCCTTATAGTTTTCCACAATTGGTACCAGAGCCTCGTTGATCAAGAATTTCTAAAATATATTATATTTTATAAACTTGAAACGATCCATGGATTCCGAAAACTTTAAAGAAAGGCAATCTATGCAAAGACCACCACTTTTTGAAACCAATGGATTTATCTATTCGAAAAACCATTTTGAAACATATGTAAAATCAAAAGATATAGATTTTTGGTTTGTTATAGTTAAAGGAGATTTTAGTTCTACAACAAAAGATATTTCTGTTGATGATCAAAAAAAATTAATAGCTAAAAATAATGAAGCTAAAATGATGCTTTATAATGCTTTGCCTAGAATAAAATATGAAAGAATTTTTATGTGTGAAACCGCTAAAGACATTTGGGAATCTTTAATTATTACACATCAAGGAAATTCACAAGTCAAGGATAACAAAATTGATCTTCTTGTTCAACAATATGAACAATTTGTTATCCCTGAAGATGAAACCATTTATTGTGGCTTTGCTCGCTTTAATACTATTATTACATCTCTTAAAGCACTTGATGAATCTTTTCGTAGTAAGAACTTTGTCTGGAAATTTCTTAGAGCACTTCATCCAAAGTGGAGAGCTAAAGTGACGGCTATTGAGGAATCAAAAGATCTCTCAAAAGTGACACTAGACGAGCTAATCGAAAACTTCAAAGTACACGAAATGGTGATGGAGAAAGATTCGGAAATCATCAAAGGAAAAAGAGAGAAAATCAAATCCGTTGCTCTAAAAGCAAGAACGGAATCAAGTGATGATGACGAATCTTTCTCCGGTAGTGAAGATGAGGAGTATGCCATGGCCGTTAGAGATTTCAAAAAGTTCTTTAGAAGAAGAGGAAAGTTTGTAAGACAACCTTGAGAAGAAAAGAAGCCATTCCGAAAAGATCGGGATGACAAAAAGGGTAAAGGTGAAAGAAAGTGTTTTAGATGCGGTGATGCAAGTCATCTAATAGGATATTGTCCCAAGCCACCTAAAAGCAAAACTCAACGAGCTTTTGTAAGTGGTGCTTGGAGTGATAGTGAGGAAGATGAAGAATCAAGCAAGGATGAGATCGCCCTAATGGCACATGAATCAAACGAGGTACATTCCGACTCATCTTATTCCTCTATTGATGTTGACACTTTGCAAAAACAATATAATCAATTGTGTGAGCTTAGTCTAAAAATCATAACTAAAAATAAGTTTTTAAAGACTAAAAAGGAATTTTTAGAAAATGAAGTCTATGAGTTAAAAGAAAAGGCAAAACGGTTAGAAAAGGGAAAAGCAAATGACGATGGTTGCAAATCATGTCAAGAGCTTAATCTTGAAATAGAAAAACTAAATCTCACACAAGATGTTCTAATTGAACATAATTCTAAATTTAAAAGGTTTAACAAAAACATTGCTTGTGCCGATGAAATAGTTAGAATTCAAAAAACACCAGGAAACATGAATGGACTAGGATTTAATGAAGTGTTAATTCCAAAGAGTCAAACCAAAACGGCCGAAAAAAACAACAAACTGTCAAAACTGCTGCAGTACAGCACGGACCAGACGAACCCAAAAATAGGGTTCCGTCCTTTGTAAAAATTGGTGCCATGGGGATTGCAGCAGGACAAAATGTTTGTAATACGAACCGTAGTGAATTTGTCAAAGTAACAAAGAAAACCAAGGATAATGTTAAACTAAAACCTGCTGTTACATCAGGAGTAGGACTTGCTAGAAATGAATTTAGATCTAAAACTACTCAACAACGACATAAAACACCTTTTGCCAAACGCACCTTTCCTAAAAGCAACCACAACGTTCAACCCAACTATCAACATAACGGTTGGAATCAAAACTTCCCTAGACCATATCAAACTCCAGAATACATGCCATGGAAACCTTACCCATCATTTCCATATATGAACCAAGTAAATGGTATGTTTAACCCAAACGGACCCATGAGATATTGGGGACCAAACGCTTGAGTTATTTGTGTCTTAGGTTTGCTTGAAAGTTGGATTGGAACCTGATGAGTGGATAAAAGATAGTGGATGCTCACGACACATGACGGGCAACAAAAGCCTCTTCTTAACATACCAAGAGTATGACGGAGGTAATGTTACTTTTGGTAGCAATCTCAAAAGCAAAATCATTGGCAAAGGTACGATTGCTCATAAATCCCTAACTATTGAAAATGTTGCTCATGTCGATAGGTTAGGATTTAATCTACTTAGTATTAGTCAATTATGTGATAAAAAGTATAAAGTACTATTTGAAGAAAATGGTAGTAAAATACTAAAAGATGCTATCACCATAGCTAAAGGAGTTAGGAAAAACAACATATACGTCATGAAAATAGATAAAACATCTAATGACAAACTTTGTCTAACAACATTAGATAATAGCTCAACTCTTTG
The DNA here is from genome assembly GCA_019973895.1 of Chrysanthemum seticuspe. Taxonomy (NCBI): domain Eukaryota; kingdom Viridiplantae; phylum Streptophyta; class Magnoliopsida; order Asterales; family Asteraceae; genus Chrysanthemum; species Chrysanthemum seticuspe. The sequence continues at coordinate 271,780,344 of BPTQ01000001.1, read as the reverse complement.
GCATAGACGCTTAGGTCACGCTAATATGAGACTTATCCAAAACCTATATTCAAAAGAGCTAGTTAGGAATTTTCCAAAGCTTAAATATGACCAGCATTTTTGCGACGCTTGCAAAATTGGTAAACAAACTCACAGTAGTCATAAGGCTAAAAACATGGTGTCCACATCTAAGTGTCTAGAACTTTTGCATATGGACTTGTTTGGTCCATCCGCTATAAGAAGCTATGGAGGCAACTTATACACTTTGGTCATTGTAGATGATTATTCAAGGTTTACTTGGACATTATTTTTGAAAACTAAAAATGAAGCTTTTGATAAATTTGAGATTCTTAGCAAGAAAATTCAAAATCAACTAGGTGTTAACATTGTGTCGATCCGAACGGATCATGGTCGTGAATTTGACAATGAAACACAATTTGGAAACTTTTGTGATACAAATGGTATAACACACAACTTCTCGGCTCCTCGAAAACCTCAATCAAATAGAGTTGTAGAACGTAAAAATAGGACCATTCAAGAAATGAGTAGAACAATGCTTAATGAACAAAACATTCCTCAAAAGTTTTGGTGTAACGCCATTGACACTTCTACATATATTTTAAATAGAGTCCTAATACGTCCTTTCTTAAACAAAACACCATATGAACTATATATAGGTAAAAAGCCAACTTTAGGATATTTTAGAGTGTTTAGATGTAAATGTTTCATTCTCAATACTAAAGATTATCTCACCAAGTTGACCTAAAGTCTTATGAAGGTGTATTTCTTGGTTACTCACAAACTAGTAAAGCTTACATTGTCTTAAACAAAGAAACAATGAGAGTCGAGGAATCGTTGAACATAACATTCGACGAAAGTCCACCTCCCTCTAAGACATCACCTTTGGTAGATGATGACTTAGTTGAAAGTCAACTTGTAGAAAGTCAAGAAATAATTGAAAATGACAAGGAAGATGAACCATTAAATAATGAAATTATAAACATCAAAGAATCCAAAAGTCATCCTTTAGAAAAGGTCATAGGACAACTAAATCAAAGAACCTTAAGATCACAAGCCCAAAATCAAAGTAATCATTTTTGTTTTGTATCTACCATTGAACCGAAAAACATAAATGAAGCAATAAAAGATGAATCTTGGGTAATCGCTATGCAAGAAGAATTAAACCAATTCGTTAGAAATGATGTTTGGAAGTTAGTTCCAAAACCTAAAGATCAAACTATAATCGGAATGAAATGGGTTTTTCGAAATAAAATGGATGAAAATGGTGTTGTGTTAGAAACAAAGCTAGGCTTGTCACACAAGGTTATAATCAACAAGAAGGGATTGATTATGATGAAACTTATGCACCGGTAGCTAGGCTCGAGTCTATTATAATCTTACTTGCATATGCATGTGCTTATGACTTTAAATTATTTTAAATGGATGTTAAGAGTGCATTTCTTAATGGGTTTATTAACGAAGAAGTATATGTTGCTCAACCTCCCGTTTTTACCGACTTGGAGAAACCACATCATGTCTTCAAACTCAAGAAGGCATTATACGGTCTTAAGCAAGCACCAAAAGCTTGGTACGATAGACTTAAGACTTTTCTTGTTGAAAACAAATACACCATGGGATTAGTAGATAATACTCTTTTTACCAAGAAAAAGGAATCACACATTATCATTGTTCAAATATACGTTGATGACATCATATTCGGATCAACTTGTCAAGAGCTATGTGATGATTTCTCTAAAATCATGCACGATGAGTTTGAGATGAGTATGATGGGTGAGTTAAAAAATTTTCTAGGACTTCAAATTAAACAACTAGAAGATGGCATATTCTTTAACCAATCTAAATACATAAAATATATGCTTAAGAAAATTTGGTCTTGAAGACTCAAAACCAACCAAGACACCCATGTCTTCGGACACTAAACTTACCAAGGATGAGGAAGGTGAATCGGTAGATAACACTAAATATAGAGGAATGATTGGTAGCCTACTCTATCTCACGGCTAGTAGACCCGACATTATGTTTAGTGTTTGTCTATGCGCTCGCGTTCAAGAAAATCCTAAGGTATCACACTTAGAAGCCTTGAAAAGGATTTTTAGATACATTAAGGGTACGACATGTTTAGGATTATGGTATCCCAAAGGAACGGGTGTAGAAACTATAGTGTATGCCGACTCGGACCATGCCGGTGACTATGTCGATAGAAAAAGTACAAGTGGTATTTGCACTTTTGTCGGACATTGTCTCACCTCATGGTTTGCTAAGAAACAAACGACTCTAGCTATCTCAACTACTGAAGCTGAATACGTCTCAGCCGGAAAAGCATGTCAACAAGCTCTTTGGATGAAGCAAGCTCTCGTGGATTACGGAATTCATCTCAATGATATCGTTATATTTCATTATTTTTCGACAAAAAAAGAGCTATTGATCTCAGCAAAAATCCCGTTCAACATGCTCGTACGAAGCATATTGAAATCCGTCATCACTTTCTTCGTGACAATGTTCAAAAAGGAAACATTTCAATTGAGAAAGTATCCTACGAAGACAACATTGCCGACATTCTAACCAAGCCTCTCAAACGAGAACCATTTAATCTTCTTAGACTTGGTTTAGGGCTAATGGAACCAAACATGTAGTTAAAACATAGTCTAAACCTTAGAACAAACAAAACAAAACAAATTAGTTTAAACATGCTACTGTTCCCACGGCACCAAACGACAACAAAGACGGAACCAATTATTTGGTGCCGTCTGGTCCGTGGTGACAACAGTAGCAAAAATAATACCTACAAAACATCTTCTTCCTCACAAACCACTTTACCAAAATGTTTCAACATCATACCTAACTCATTGTTGACACTTTCTCACCCACTAATCACTGAAGATAACATCATTGTAAGTATCCTAACTACATTTCATCTCTTAATTCTGAGTCTAGGATTCCAATTTGTGCACAAAATCATTACATGGGGATTATGTATATTCTTGTACAAAACATGGATTCAATTGGCAAATTGCATAACTAGTTATTGAAATTAGGTACTACATTGTCACATTGCATAAACAAATCATGTTTCCCACTAATCAAAAGATAATGACTATAAGGCCTAATTCTAAATAACCAAACACCCCATGTCAAAAAAATTGAAAAGCTTCTCACTTGTAGGAAAACAATTTTTCATTGTTAATACAAATAGAAACGTAAATTTTCATCACTTGCATAATGCTCTTGAATACTAAAGGTAATGCATAAATAATATGCATTCCCGGGTATATTCAAATGAAGCCACATTGAATTAGGATCGTTTGGGTTATCTCATGCCGTTTGCCAAACACCCCCACTAAAAACCATTTTATGCATAAAATGAGTCGAGATAACCGCAACTCCAAATTGTTTTCATATAAGTACACAATAGAACCAAAATGCTAAGTTTATTCTTATTTTTAACATGTAAACTCTTGCTCATAGGAATAACCATGGTAGCCGCAAGATTCTATGATCACAAGGATACTCTTAACTACATTCCCAAACATCACAAAACCAAGGGCCTTTCCAAAGAACAAGTCGAAATCTTTAAGAGTATTGAGCAAAGATACTTCCATGAGGGTAGAACCATTCACTCCTCCTTTGTCGACGGAACCAATCTTCGTCAAGAACTTGCCACCATTCACTTCAATTGTCTCCTTCACATCGATGAACCCATTTGCCCTAGGTTTGTTTTAGAATTCTATGCTAGTGTTACGGCTTTCATTGATGAGGATGATGAATTTGGTCTTAGGTCTAGGATCAATCAAAACGACTACTCCATCTCCTTAAGCCAATTTGCTCAAGTGCTAGGAATTCCCAACCAAGGTACATGTGTCTATTCGAATAAGTGGTCACTCACTATCCTTGATGCAGTCAATGACGGCTCTCTTCCCTACCAAACTCCTTTAGCGGATAAGGATGTCATCCGTGAGCACCTTTTTAACGAAAGGGCCGCTCCAACCCGTGTCACCCGAAAGGGAAAGGAAGTAAACCGAGATCCATATGGTATGGAGCTCAATGAGCTTAAGACCGAATTTAAGAAGTGGGAGGAACTCCTTAGAGCCAATGTCATTAGCACTATAGGAAATAGGGACCATATCAATGCTTGCCTTTGTCACATGCTTTACAACTTGTCCACCCGTCAACCATTCAATTTAGCCTACTACATTGCTAGGAGAATGATTGACATTCCAAATCAAGGATCGGTCGCTCTTCTTTACGGGATGCTCCTCACCCGTTTCTATATAGCTTTTGCACCCATTCCACCAAGCCCAAAAGGGTTGAAGCTTGACTATGCTCTCATCCCTCACATTTTTGTGCCCTTGATTGACGAGCGAGTGGCTAAGACTAAAGGCAAAAGGGCAAAACCTCCAAATCCATCATCATCATCATCAAATAGCTCCGAGGACGGTCTCCCAAATTCTCGCCTTCCACCTCAAGAGTACTATGCATCTCTCCCCGAGATTGAGAATGAATCGGCGGAGTTCAAGCAAACTAAGGGGATGTTCAAGTGCCTTGGTAGGATGATGACTAATATCTACAAGAAGTTGGATGATAAGGATTTAAAAGGTACACTTTTGAGGGGTCATTTAAGCCCTTAATCGATTACTTTTATATCCGTTACTGCTTAATTTCGTTCCTTTTCACTTTTTAGGTCTCTTGAAGGCAAATTACTGGAATGACACTTATTCGGACGAAAAGGCGTGAATATATGAAGAAAATGGCCAAAGTCAAGAATCGAGACACTCAAGCTGCTGGAATTAAAAGGGGACGGCGTCACTGCTTAACTGCGACGCCGTCGTGACACATCTTGAGACGACTTAGTAGCCAAATTGCTAATTTACAAGTGACGGCATCAGGTTTAAAAGAGTAGGGCGTCGCAACTCAGACGGCCTAGATTTGGATCCAGACGGCGTCAGAGGTTGAAGCCGACGGCGTCACAAGCATAAGGTGACGCCGTCACAGAGTTGACGTGGCCAGGACGAAACCCTAATGGCGGCGACCCGACGGCGTCACAATTAAAGAGTGATGCCGTCGCATTTTGTAACACTATATATAGAATCCGAATTTTTCAGTTTTTAGAGAGGTAGTTTTGTGGAGTAAAAACCTAAACCGAACCAAGGCTGTCTTGGGCAGTATCTTAGGGTTCCATACCCTAATTTACAACAAGATAAGTGTTTTACTTCATTGATTTAATCATGTCTTCAATTGTTTGTATGTATGCTTGCATGTTCTCCATGTCCGGCTAATTTACTTGTGTGTTTGCTTAGATAATATGAAACCTAGTTATTGAATATTGATTGGTTGTCTCTTATCTTAATTGTGATTGACCTAGTATATCGATAGGTCATTCGTTGTGTTATTAATGCTTGATTAGTCTTTGTTGAACCTTAGCTTATAATTACTAGTGAAATTGTAGGCTAAATATCCAAAGATAACCTTAGTGTTAAGTTTATGAATCCTAGAGATTTCGTAGTCATTAGCCTTAGGTAGCTTCAAAGAGTTAGGGATAAACGCATACCCTACGACCTTAGAAACACAACGCGTTGAGAATAAGGACGTGACAATTCAACCATCAATAGGAGATAACTAGGGAGTAATAACATCTAAGTAAATACATTTGTTATCATCATAAGAGCACACAACAATAGACATAGACTACACTCACCTTAGTTTAGATAATTAGATAAGTAGAGTAATCAGTAGAAATACCAACCCCCCCAATACCAATACCCTGAGATTCGTAATTTCAATTTTCTAAAAAACATAAAAAAGATAAAAAATAATCTTCCTCAACCCCAACCTTAGCGTAGTAATTTCTCACTAGCATTCCTATTCCCCTAGAGAACGATATCAATTCCCGAGGCTTACCCTAATACTACACTACAACGATTAGGTTCACTGCCTAGGGTGTTGAAAAACTTGCTTGACGAAAAGGAAGTTCCTTTGACCCCGAACGCGCGTTGTACGCGTATCAAGTTTTTGGCGCCGCTGCCGGGGAATAGAATAGCTAGTTAGATTTCCACCTCGTTTAGGTTTCCTTGCTTGATTCCTATCAAGTAAGCTTTTTATTCTCACTTTTAGCTTCCTCGTAGTCTATCCCCCTTCTTCGTGACCTTTGTTAGTAATCCCATAACTTTTCATCATGGAAGATGATAATCAACCACCACTCATCAACCCACCACCAAATGACCCACCAAGAGGCCGTACTCTTGGTGAATACTCAAGACCAAGCCACCTAGGCTATAGGAACACCATTGAGCTTCCCGACCAAGCCCAAACTACGGCCCTTCGATCCGACACCATCCGGTTGGTGCAAAACGGATGTGCGTTCCATGGACTTCGTTCCGAAGATCCTAATCAGCATCTTAAGGATTTCCTTAAAATCGTCGATTCCATCGACCTCGATGCTCCTACTCGGGAGACCACGCGTCTGCGTCTCTTCCAATTCTCTCTACGGGACCAAGCTAGTAATTGGCTTGAGGGACTTCCCGCCGGCTACATCTCAAGTTGGGATGATCTCAACTCTCGTTTCCTTGCTCAATTTTTCCCACCGGGGAGAACTACTAAGCTTAGGAATGAAATCTTGATGTTCCAACAACGTCAAGGTAAATCTCTCTACGAAGCATGGACTCGATTCAAGGACTTACTCCATAAATTCCCTCATCACGACATTGATCTTTGGCTTCAAGTCCGACTCTTTTATGATCACGTCAGTCCCTCCCTCCGACAAACCATTGATTATGCCGCCGGTGGAAGGCTAAGTAACCTCAATGTTGAAGCATGTTGGGAGGTCATCGAAGACCTAGCCCAATATGAAGATGAAGGATGGGAAATTCCAGTAGTCCAGGAAAACGGGCTAAATTCCCAAGTACAAACATGTATGAGTATGGAGGCGCAAGTGAATGAGTTAATGGAAGTAACCACCCATGCTTATAAGCATGTGAACGCGGTCAAGGAATTTTTGCTCCCAAGAAAATCCCGGCAAGATAAATTCGAGGACATAATGTTGACATTTTTCCGCAAGCAAGAAAAGGAAATAAAATGCCTCGAAGCTCAAATGCGGAAAACTCATGACACTTTCTTGGGACTAGCTGACAACTTCATGCTGAAAATCCGTGAAGAAATCACAAAGAACAATATACCTAAAATGATAGAAAAGGTATACTCGATACCGGAATACGTTGGGATGACTCCCAAACCTTCTTTGATTCCATTAAGCAGGGCGACCCCCCTCAAGGAATCACATCCTTGTTTAAATTCTTGCCTCAGCACTCCCCGTCAACAAAGCCTTGTATTGGGTTCAGTAAATACTCAACCCCATTAATCTAGGATTTGAATAGAAAATAGCCCAAGTGTTTAATCCGTTAAACACTAACAGGTCACTGAGTGCATAGTCTCTCAGTGAGTCATCTTCAGGATAATCAGTATAAGGCGAAAAAGAAGTCTCTCCACTCAGTAAGGCGGAACTTAAAGGGTAAAGACTGAGTCAAGAAGAAGATGATGGATTCAGTGAGTAATGACAATAACTCACTGAATCCCTAAGACTCCTCTCTAACTACTTACACTGAAGACAAACTAAAGTAGAAGACTGAAGGATGTAAAGACTGAAGAATGAGCGGGACATGGCGGGATAAGTTTGAATCAGATAAGATGAAGTACTTATCAACCAAAGTCAACTTTCCCTGAATGGCAAAAGATCAGGCTCAGTGTCATCACTGAACTTAGGAAAGTAGTCTTGTCTCTTACCTAGAATAGTCTTTGTAAACAGAGACAAAATACATCAGTATTTTGTCTTCTGTATGATGTCAGTTTGTCACTTAGGAACGAGTCAAAAATCATACATGTATAAATAGCATAAGAGATTGAGTGAAAAGATTAAGCTTGTGAATTGTAAAAACACACATACACGCAAGCCATCTTTTCACTCCTCCAAATACAACTTTATCCCTGAGATAGCTGAGTGGGTTCTAAGAGTTGTGCTCAGACTTATCCTGAGCTTAGAGAGGAGTCACCAACCTTTGTCATTTCAATCCCAAGTGCTATTCCGTAAGTACTTGGGTAACGTATTCTTTGCGATTCATTTCTAATAAGAATATGATGTTGAAAATTATCTAGTGTGTTTTACTTACGTTAATTTCAGTCAATGTTCTCTATTAACTTGTTTTATATTTCTAAACTGTTTTAAACGATAGTGAACGGGGAACAACAAGTGGTATCAGAGCAAGGCTAATTATAAAACTCGTTTCTAGGCCGCTCTAAAAGTTTTTAAATTAGGATCCTAAATGGCTGATTTTGATGTACCCCAACTAGTCGACAAAAAGGGTGGAGCTTATACAGCTAATGCCCCTCGACTCGAAGTTGGAAAATTCAACGAATGGAAAAAGCGAATGCTTTGCTATTTGACTGGAATGGAACCTTACTACATAAAATGTATTAATGAATGTCCATTCGTCCCAAAAACAGTTGAAGGTTTGCCTAAACCTGAAGCTCAGTGGACTCAGGATGAAAGAAGAGTGGTCAACCAGGACCAAAGACTCAAGAGTATCATCATATCTTGTCTCCCTGATGATACCATGGAGTCGGTTATTAACTGTAGTACAGCTAAGCAAACCTGGGAAGACCTGGTCCATAGTCATGAAGGTCCATCTGATACCAAGGAAAACAGGATAATGGACCTGAAAATTGAGTATAATACCTTTAGGGCTAAGGACTCAGAAACTCTGTCTCAAACTTACACCCGGTACAAAACTTTGTTAAATGAACTTTCAAATGATGGTGTAAAATTGTCCAAACATGAAATCAATGTTGGTTTTGTAAACAGTCTTCCTGAGAAATGGTTGAATTTCTCTCAGGGACTAAGGAATGCTAACCACATTTAGAATCTTGAGCTTCCTGAAATTTATGGGAAATTTGTCTATGAGGAAAACCTCATCAACAGACGATACCCTAACTTGAAAAAGTCTCAGGAAGTCAAGAAGTCCATGACAACCATTTCCAATCCAGTGTCAACTGCTTTTTATTCTAACAATGTGATTCAAGATTTTTAGGAAAACTCTGATGATGAGGCAGATGAGAGGACAAGCGAGGAGTACCTGAACGATTTAAATATTGAGTTTCAGGAAAGAGCACTCCTCGCTAACTCGAAAAGGTTTATTCGAAGAAACAAAAGTTTTTCAAACGCTAAAGCTAATGAAGACACTGAATGTTTTAAGTGTCACAAAAAGGGTCATTTTGCAAAAGACTGCTTTTCAAAAACAATTTCTGAACCCTCTTACAAACCATCAGGATCAAACCAGTCTTCAGGCTTTAGCAAATTTCAACCAAAAATCTTTCAGTCTCATCAAAATTTTCAAAGCAAATCTGATCATAATAAAGTTGTTGATTATGAAACCAAGTATAAGAAAGCAAAAGCTAAGCTTGCATTGCTTGAGGCCAGTCCCTCAGAAACAACAACCAGTGTTAAATCTATGCAAGGGAAAAACAAAGGCCTCGTTGCTGAAACCTTCGACTGGGATGAAGAGCCAGTATCATCTGATCATGAAATGGTACATGTCAGTGCACTGATGGCCCTCTTAGAAGAGGACAAGCTAGCTGTTGGGAAGAATCATGCAGAAACGGGGAATGGGTCAACATCACAATGAAAAAGGTAAACATCTTACTTTTTATGGATGATGACTCTGATTGGCAGTCTTATATGAATTATCTTAATGTTGACCTTAAGTTCGTAGAAGAGCAAAGATTAAATCTTTTTTCAAAATACAACAAGCTAAGTTTTGAATTAAACAAGTGTAACAAGCCAAGCTTGAGGCTGTTACTTTGCAAATTCAAAACACTGAACTAGTTAAGAGAAATCAGGCTCTTCAAGATGAACTTAAAAAGGTACAAGATATTCTTGATAGTTGGACTGCTAAGAATCCAAGGGTCTTTGATGTTGTGGGTGCCCCCAGTAGCAAAAAGAGAGTCATAGGTGAAGATCATCTCCCTGACTCTCACAACAAAGACCAAAGTTCAAAACCATTTGTGTCTGGTGGCATGATTACCAATATGCTGACAACTCCAAATTCCAGTGATTGGATTGAACGGGTTAATCCTGAGAGTAAGCTTCCAAATTTCGATTCTGGAAGGATTCTTGAGCCTGAGAGCCAAGCTCTTAAGAGCATGCTAGGACTCCCTGATGTGCCCAGTGGTACTGAACACATCTCTGAGTCTGAAGCAGAATCTCAAACATCGCTTCCACCCCTGAAACCTCTTCAGGGTGCTGATCCAAGCTCTGAGCTTACTCCTATAAAATTCAATCCTCACTCACCAATAGAAAGGTCTGGACTTGGTAGAACCATCCTGCAAAGACCAACAAAACCAATCCAACAAGAGTCTACTCCTACTGAGACTTCAACATCCTCTGTCCCCACTGAAGCTGACCAAATTCAGCAACTTATTGAGCTTGTGGGGAAGTTGACAGAAAAGATGGAATCCATCGAAAAACCCCTGATTCAATCAAGGAAACTAAGTTAGCCTCATCTAGCTCATCAAAATCAAAATCCTCCAACAAACCCAAGCAGAAGTGTGAGCTGTGTCATTACACCAGTCACACCACTGACAACTGCTATAGAATCCTTTATTGTATGATCTGCAATAAGGATGATCACATAACTGCAGACCACTTACAGTATGTAAGCTCTGTCAGTAAAGCAAACTATACCAAAGTTGGTCATCAGTATGCTTCATCCTCCAAAACAGCTCTCAAGAATAAAGAAAAACCATTTCCTCTTTGCCCTCATTAAGGGTTTAATGATCATCGTCAGGATGACTGTGTCATGAACACATGTTGTGATATATGTGGAAATCCAGCTCATGAGACATCCCAACATGACAGTGTCATTCATGCAAGGAGAAGTGGAAAACAACCCAAAATCACTGAGTCTTCCTCAGTCTCTAAATGCAAAACCTGTGGTAACACAATGCACTCAACCACTGACCATGAGTCAATTGCAAAATTCAAATAGACCTTGAGACCCAAGCCCACTAGCAAGTGGGTCACTAAGAGAAACTAATTCAGTTTACTACTTGTGCAGAGATACGCCAGGGAGCCTATTTGGCATCTAGACAGTGGATGCTCAAGAAGCATGACTGGTGTGAAGGAGTATCTGCACAAGTATGTAAAGGAACCAGGACCCAAGGTAGTATTTGGTGACAACTCATCATGTCCCACTGAAGGTTATGGTTCAGTAAACTGCAATGGATTAGTTTTCTCTAGAATTGCTTATGTCAATGGTCTCAAATACAATCTCATCAGTGTCAGTCAACTATGTGATGCTAAGTACATTGTGCAATTCAATGACAAACAAGGTACCATTTTCAATGCCAATAAAGAAGTTGTTTTGATAGCTCCTAGAAGAGATGATGTTTATGTCTTAAACATGTCTACTCTTTCTCAAGATGGAACCTGTCTCTTTGCCAAAGCCACTGAATCTATCAACTGGCTGTGGCACAAGAGACTCTCTCACTTAAACTTCAAAAATATCAACAACCTGGCAAAACAAAATAAGGTCCTTGGCTTACCATCACTGGTTTTTGCAAAAGACAAACCATGTTCTGCCTGTGAAAAAGGTAAACACCACAGAGCATCTTTCAAAACCAAACAAAATTTCTCCATCAAAAGCTGCCTTCACCTCCTGCATATGGATCTCTTTGGACCTGTCAGTCCCAGATCAATCCAGCATGAGAAGTATACACTTGTCATTGTTGATGAGTTTTCAAGATACACTTGGGTATACTTTCTTTCCAAAAAGAGTCAGGCAGCTGATACAATAATGTCATTCATCAGAAAAATTGAAAACCAGAATGACATTACTGTTAAACAAATCAGAACTGACAATGGTACTGAGTTCAGAAATCAAGAGCTTGAAAGCTTCTGTGATGAAAAAGGAATTTCTCAAAATTTCTCATCTCCTTATACCCCTAAACAAAATGGGGTTGCTGAGAGGAAAAACAGAACTCTCATTGAGGCTGCAAGAACTATGTTAAATGGCTCAGCCCTCTCAAAGCATTTCTGGACTGAAGCAGTCAAAACTGCCTGTTACACTCAAAACAGGTCAATCATTGTCAAAAGACAAAATAAAACCCCATATGAGACTTTCAAAGGTAGACTTCCTGACATCAGCTACTTTCATGTGTTTGGGTGTCCTATGTTTATTCATAACCACAAGGATCACCTAGGCAAGTTTGATGCAAAAGCTGATGATGGATATTTCTTAGGCTACTCACTGATCTCCAAAGCCTTCAGGGTGTTTAACACCAGAAGACAACAAGTTGAGGAAACCTTTCATGTCACCTTTGATGAAAGTTCAGAAAGCATCAGGTTCACCAATACCTCAGTGGAGGAAATAGGAATTGATGACTCATCAAGATATCCTCCTGATGAGTTCAACACTAAAATCAATTCCTCATATCAAGCTGATGCTGATATCTCATATTATGTCTTACCTCACAACCTACCCCAACCAACTATCAGTGAATTCAATGATAATCAATCGGTCCCTGCTGGGATAGGCAACACTGATCCAAATGATCAGGTACCTGTGATTCATGAAACCCAACCTGAACAAGACATCTCAACATATGCTCTTAATGATTCTGTGGCTAATGTTCCAGAACTCACTCCTGAGTCTCCAGTGACCTCCTCAAGTTCAGATCCTAGACCACAAAGTAAGTGGACAAGATCTCAGAACATTGAGCTTGTAAACATCATTGGTGAACCCACTGAGGGCATACTCACTAGAAGCATGGCTGCTAAGTTAACTGCAGCTTCAGCCAATGAATGTCTATATGCTGATTACCTATCAGATATAGAACCCAAAAGTGTCACTGAGGCTCTAAAACACCCAAGCTGGGTTCAGGCTATGCAAGAAGAACTGCAACAGTTTGATAAAAACAAGGTCATGACCTTAATCAAATGTCCTCAGGATGTAGTAGTCATAGGAATGAAGTGGGTTTTCAGAAACAAAACTGATGAAAACGGCACTGTCATTAAAAACAAAGCCACACTTGTAGCCAAAGGTTACAGTCAACAAGAAGGCATTGACTATGATGAGACATTTGATCCTGTTGCAAGAATGGAAGCCATCAGGATCTTCCTTGCATATGCAACATACATGAACTTCAGGGTCTACCAAATGGATGTTAAAAGTGCATTCTTAAATGGTGATCTCAAGGAAGATGTGTATGTTCAGCAACCTCCAGGCTTTGAGAATAGTGAATTTCCTGACTATGTATGCAAGCTTGACAAAGCCCTCTATGGACTTAAACAAGCTCCCAGGGCATGGTATGAAACTCTCTCAGCCTACCTGATCCAAAACAAGTTTGTCCGAGGAAAGTGTAGGATCGTTATTTATTGTGTTGATGATTCGGGTGGTCTTGGATGATCAAAATACATGTTTGCCATAGTTAGAGAGTTAGTAGAGAGAGAGGGTGTTCTTGCTAGAGGTTTACACAAAGTATGAAATATTAGATTAATGAAGAAGCACCACCCCTTCCATGGATGGAAGGGGTATTTATAGTTACATGAAATACGACCTCCTATCGGCCTGTGGATCAGGGATACAGTGGGTAAAGACCCGTCCTTCCTCCACGGTGTTACACTACGCTAAACTAAAACTAACTAATAAACTGATAAATAACGTAAACAACGACAAATCTACGAGCTAACATATGCTAGACCATTATTGGGGTGACCGACTCTTTAACATGGAATTTTCTAATTCCTAACAATCTCCCCCTAAGGGAGGTCACCCCATGAAATACATTTTTGCTTCCTAGCATTCTATCTTTGACTTCGTTCTGGAGCTCGTAGACTTGAATTCTTCAAATTCTGCAATCTTTGTGCTTTTGTAGTGATTCTTCAAAGTCCGCATTGATTTGTACTTTCAGTGGAGGCCTTTAACTGATCCACATCTTTGATGATCTTCGAGCTTTCTTTGAGATCATCAGCCACGGTAAATCTCTCTGGATCATCCATAGTAGTGTTGCCTTCATGTGAAGTTGTGACATTTGGACCGACATGCTCACACTTTTGAATCATGACATCTTTCCATCAGAGTAGCGGAAGCCTTACTGGTTCATGATATTTGCAGCAGCGAAGCAGAAGCATAGTATAAAAATATCAGAACCAGGTTATGTAGATATGCACCAGTCATAATATCTTCAATTAAGTGTGGATGCTGTGAGCATGCGGCTTTGGATTGACTCCTCAATTCTGATCAGCTGCAACCGTCCAAATGTACCTGCAAACAACAGTTAGCAATAAACACACGAAAGTATCTTTGATCACTTTCGTTGAATTGAGGTACACAGCCCACGGTTCCCCGTTGATCAGTACAAGTACTGCCTGTGATCAGGTAGGATTCCTAAGAATCTCCTTGACAGGGTTTCGCAGCTGTTCTAGCTGTTCTCAAACCGGAACGTCTCAAAGAAGACAACACGGAGTGAGTGAACCAGCGAATTGAGATTCACTGATTGATGAAAAATTGATTTGAAAACAATCGTGTATTGCTTAGAATAAAGAGTTTTGCAATACGACGAAGGTTTTATGAGAAAGATCAATTTTCAATCAAAACACTTTTTGTATTTGAAAATAGTACACAATCGACGTGCTAGTGAAAAGAAGAGATTCGCACATCGACTGGTTTTTCTAAAAGTATTTTTCAATCAGAGATACTTTTTGAATTTCGAAAACATAAGTACACATTCGACGTGCTAGAGAAAAGAAGATTTGCACATCGAACGGTTTTTCCAAAAGTATTCGTCAATTCCATTCCTGGACCAAGGTTGATTCAAGACTGAATCGCCCCATTGTTTCTATCCAGTTGTCACAAGTTTGATCTTACGAGAAGATCTCACATGTCACCCACCAAGAGCTTGTTTGATGTTGGCTCTAGAAGGATTTCCATCTTCATCATGAATATTTACATATCATTCAGATGTTCTGGCAATACCACAAGGATAATGCGTAGGACTCTTAATATAAACTTACTTTCCACATTGTGTGAAAAAGCAAGTCTTCAAGAATTTAGTGTCCTAACGAGATATTGTGGATGATCTCTTGGCTCTAGACTCAATAGTGCACATTTGGTTCCTGTGTCGGAGACTAGGGAGAGGGTCTCCTTCTTCAATATCAACAATCTCTAAGAGAAAGTCGATAGATAATGTCGGTTCCCCGTGAGAATGAAACAAGCCCTTTTAAGAGGAACTTGAGTGGCTTGGGAAGTTTAGTGCAGTGCGTCACTGGGTCCATGACGTCTTGTCTTCAATACTAGTGTTACCTTAGTAACAACCAGTAGCATATGTATTGAACCCGGTTTCTGCCCTAAGGTTGAATTATTGGAGGGCTATTTCTTTTCACCCTTTTCATATTCATTTCTTTTTCATTCTTCAACCCCTTCAGTGCTTACCGAGACTTCATAACTAGAACTTTGTTGGGTTTATTCCAGTACTAGCTCTGTCTCAGTCCGCACACTTCCCATTTCTCATTTTTCTCCTTTTTTTTTTTCAATATTCCTAAGGACTCTACACTATCTAGTGGATTGTCCCTGGGAAGATCCCTCCGGTTCTGGCGGATCGTGGGAACAAATACCTAACCTAACCATCCTTATAACTCCATGCATAAAATAAATTGGTCGGTCTTTTGGTATTGTTCTTTCCTTCATGAAACCAATTGAAAAATCATTTGGAAAACCAATCAAGGTACTTGTGATACGAGATCAAAGCATTTTGTACCTTAATAGTTTTGATCATTTAGAAAAACCTCCCCCTCAACATGTGCATATGATTTAGAAATTGTTTAGCACATGGAGGCAAGAGGACTTTGAAATATTTTCTTTGATCACAATTTTCATAGAAAAAGCCATTTGATTTTCTTTGGTAAATTCTCCCCCTCAATATGTGCATAGGATTTTTGAAATCATTTTTATCACATAGAGGCAAGAGTTAATTTGAAGCACATCCACAATCACAAACGCCATTAAGAAACCATTTTAAAACTCAATCAAGGTACTTTAAAAATCTCTTCAAAGACTTTTGTACCTCGATAGTTATGCTCCCCCTCAATATGTGCTTCAAGATTCGAAAGCGTTTAGCACATATGAGGGAGCAGCGTGCACAATTAAATCAAAACGATCACCTTTTATCAAATTTCATTATTAAATCACAAATTCTCCCCTGATCAAAAATATCAAACCCTTTGAGATTTTGGATCCCAAGTGATTTAATTAGGTTTAGAAAACATGGGAGAATATGTGGCCTTGTTTAAATACTCATCTGGTTTTTGGATAAATCCTCCTCCTCAACATGTGCATTATGTATATTGAAATTGTTTGGCACATGGAGGCAGGAGTGCCTTTGAAGGACTAAAACCAATTCCATTAAAAACAGATTTGAGATTTAAATCACGATCTCTACCCCGATCAGAAATATCAAACCATTTGAGATTTGTGATCCCAACTGATTTAAATCATTTAGAAAAATTTGGGGAAAGACGTGGCAAGATTCAATTTTGAAATATGACAGATAAGGACCATTTTAAGACATTAAAGATTGTTAGTGTCAGGTATGATAGTTTTTAAGAGATCTTTTAAGTAAAACAAAACAATTTCACAATCAAACAAGAACAGAAAAAATTTCATTTTGAAAGACCTTGATTCTAAAGAAAAAATCATACCATGACATAACATTAAATCTTTAGATCACCACTTATTTTGTACAATCCGGAACTTTTGTGAAGAAATATCGTTTGAAAATATTTTATTTTAAATCACTCTCCCCCTCAATCAATGACAGAAGTCAATAATTGAGTGACTTAGGTTTTGATAAAAAGAAGTCCGGTGATTTTCAAAATTTAGTTCAATTTATTTTCAAAACAATATTTTTCCATTTTCAAAACAATTTAATCAAATTATTCAAAATTGTTTAAAAATGGTATCCTGCACAAAGATACGTTAGGTGGTTGAGAAGCTTCCGTTGTTGTTGCTGGAGAATTTACCAAAGAAAAACCGTCTGCTGATGCAGTGAGACTTCTTCTTACGTTGCATTTTGAATGCCAACTGAGGTCAAATTAAGCTTCGTTTCTTCAATTACTTAGAAGAAAACCATCTGCTGATGCAGTGAGACCTCTTACGTTGCATATATGCCAACTCTCCATAGAAGTCCAGTTAAGCTCCGTTTCTTCAAATGTCAACCCAAGATATAGTTACCCTTTCCTGTTGGCATCCAATCATCATCAATAGTGGGATCCGGATCGGGAACATTCTTATAACCAATATACCTGCATACGTTAGTGAACACACATACAAATATATGGTGGTCGACAACACCCAAACAGCAATCGACTAATAAAAGTCAATTCAACATAACAATCAGATCATATAAGGCATGGGGTTTATGTGTTAATCAAACTCTAATCATCTAAACCTAACAATCATATCCTAAATTCCTAGTCCTTCGACACAGGCAAATATCATTTTTAATTAAGCACGTAGGATAGTTAAGAAAGCTCGTTAGATGATATAGATTTGAAAAACATTCTCCCCCTCAATCAATGACTCATTTTTTGAAAATTTTTAAAAGCGCAGAAGTCATTGATTGAGTTTGCAAATTACTACGAAAACTCTGATTCTGATTGATTTTACAAGCAACTCATTTACCACCATTTTGAACACAACAAATATTTTTCTGAAGAATTATAGACGGAAAAACATTTGTGTAGGAACAGCAGTCCTTCGACATACTTTCCTCAAATTTGTTTTTAGGATAAGTGCACGAAATATTTGAAAAATGGTTTAGCGTAGCACTTTCCGTCCTTGAAGAGCGGGTTGCTATCTGAAATAATAGCAAACCATAGTTTAAGCACGGGTCACAGTCTGAAGTAACTGCAAGCCATTTTTTTTTGAAGCGCGGGTTACAGTCTGAAGTAACTGTAAGCCATATTTTGAGACATGTTTAGAAAATAATATTTACACCTCCCGCTCGAACTTCATCTATGGTCCCGTGCCATTATTGAGTGACATTTCTAAGACCGTAGATGTTATCGATACCAGAAGACATGTCTTGAGAAAAACATATTTTTGGTATTTTTGAAATTTTTTGATTTTTATGGTTTTTGAAGGTTTTATATTTTTCTATTTTCTTTTTGTTGGTTTTATATTTTTCTATTTTCTTTTTGTTGGTTTTATATTTTTGTATTTTGTTTTTCGAATAAATATTTACAAGGATAGAGTAGATGATATAGTTTAAGAAGATGATGATACGAGTACCGAGATAAGGATATCAAGCAGCCCCGTTGTAGAAGATAGAAGTCATCATCCCTAAAACTTTCACCACCAAAGCTTTCGAGGCTCTTGCATTGAAGAAAGAAATTGAACCATCTGAAAGTGAGACTTTGGCAGCTTCCCCCCAAACCGAAAATCCTATAGTTGAGCAGATTCGAAGCTCTATTTCAAGCTTGCCTTAGCCAGGTGCACAGAGAAGCACACCATTATCATAAATCCCGCTGCTCCATTCAAGAATAATCACCGTGATTCTTCGTTCGAGGTTATATCATCAGCAAGAAGAACAGCATCGTATCATCCCACACATAAAACAATCTTCTCAAATTTCCTTTTCAACTGACGTCTGAAGCGATCCATTCCAAAAGGTGTCAAGAGAACAATTCCCCCTGGTAGTTGAATTGATGCAGTCAGTCTCTTTGTATAATGCTCAAGAACTCTCCCGAATACACATCATGAGGGCAATGAAGAACAACTCCCCAATGTTCACATCTTTCGTCCCTGATGAATGTGTATGAAGCTCAAGAACCCGAAGTACACCAATATCCAAGAACTCTCCCGAATACACATCATGCCCGGAAGGAAAACACCTCCCCAATGTTTGTGGTAAACAATGGCTTTCTTCCCTGCTGATCGTGTATGAAGCTCAAGGACCCGAAGTACACACATTCCCCAAAGAGAGAACAACCGATAACATTGAAGAAGCAGGCCGAATCACTGATTATCTCTGCGGGTGACAATCTCTGCGGATGTCAACACCGGAATAAGTGATTATATCTCTGAATCACAGATTAAGCCCTCAAGTAAAACAGCTGAGCATCCCCAATGTACACAATTCTCTCTCCCCTGATGATTGCGATAACATCAAGATCATCACACACCAATGTACCTCTTATATCTTCAGAAACATTCTCTAACATCTCTTCCCCCACATAGTTGAAATAAACACAAAACGCCATGAGTCAAACCTTGAGTTTCTCTGCGGTAATGACAATAGTCTTCCCGGGATATCTTCAATCACTTAGAAGTATTAAGCTCATCAAGATTACTCGCGTTTAGATGCGTGTCTCCTTTCCCCTTGCTGGTTTTGATGCTTCAGAATCAACAACTCATTGAAAGCCCGTATACTAGAAATTTGTTGAGAAGAACACTTGAATTCTTTGTGAGAATCAACTTGCTGAAGACTCTCTCTGACTATTTATATCAACCCTTCTGTAGACAATTTGAAGTGACCACTGAAGAAGAAAACCCGCTATACCAGACTTGAAACTGAAGTCAACTTCCCCACATTTGTATCTTAAGCTTGCACCTAATGATGGAAGAACGGTGTAGAGAATTTATGCTTCAAGCAAATCTCTAAGTACTCACTACCCAAACAAAGTATGAGACATTAACACCTCTTGTGTTTATCCACACCGTCATATGCGTGTGACACTGAGTAAAACACAGTAACTCCTAATAGTGATAGTTAACCAGGTCTTCAACCATCCACCTCGACTGCTGGTAACTAGATAAGCCAAGTCTTCAACTCAAATTCTTAAGCCCGAGCAAGTTATCAAATAAGAACACGCCTTTGTGAAAGTCAACTTCAATCTCAAATAAGTGATAAATGATTAACTCCGAAGTAATCACCTTGTGTCAAATGTCCAACAATAGTCAATATCAACGTCTCGAGTAGTCACTGCTAAAGAATATGAGCACGTCTAATTGGGAATTGAATCTGACTTATAACTTTCTCCCAATTAGTGCTCTCCCCTAAACCGACAATCTGTTTGATAAATGCCCAAATTAAGAAGAAGTCTTTAGATCGTTAAATGCAACTCGTCTTTAGTCTTCTAACATGTAGCAGAAAATGTAGAACAGACTGTAGACTCGACCTTCTTCAAGATTGTGCAGTTGGGGAATAGATAGTTAACATCTTCAACTCACACCAAAAAGGCATCCCACCAAAAAGCATCCCAATTAACTTACATCTTGCAAATCCCCTTAACTAAAATCTCTCCCAATCAAACAAGAACAGAAAGATGTTCATCAAGGAAATCAGCAATTAGGCCGCA
This sequence comes from Chrysanthemum seticuspe, assembly GCA_019973895.1. Classification (NCBI taxonomy): domain Eukaryota; kingdom Viridiplantae; phylum Streptophyta; class Magnoliopsida; order Asterales; family Asteraceae; genus Chrysanthemum; species Chrysanthemum seticuspe. The sequence goes on along the minus strand of BPTQ01000001.1, from coordinate 271,759,946 downwards.
ACGAACACACAAGATGGTAACGCCAAACTACCAATCACATCAAACAAGAACAGAGAGATTGTTCGGAATCATCATGTTGATGTATACGTGAAGCATTAACCGGAAGCACTTTGTCAATAAACTCATCAATCCGAGTGAAGATGTCAACCAACGGCTCTTAGAAGAGAAAAACTCCATGTGAAGATGACCCGATAAGAAGAGGCTCGGTTCTTACATGAGTTTAGAGCCGTATGACCATTTATATTCTCAAATATCAATCAACAATGCAAAAAATTCACACTTCTTCTCCCCCTCAAGAATTGCATACGGAGATGCCATTCTTGACTAAATAAGTGAAAATCATCCGAATGTTCTATTCACACTTCTCTCCCGCAAAATCAGCATATGATGTCGCCATCTTCATTATAATCGAGCAAGTGGAATGAGAAAACAATCAGTGGTAGCCCGGTTCACTTGATGACTGAAGCGCATGGAAAAAGTATGAAGCATGTTGATGAGAATGGTCATAATAAGAAGATTTCTCTTCTTCAGAAGATAAAGCGCACTGAAGCGTACACTTTTCTTTTCTTTAGAGAACGAGGCTTGAACTGAAGTATTCAAATGTCATAATCTCTCTCTTTTCAATCTCTTTTGGCAAAACATGTAATCAACCACCATTATCATTCAGTAGGCTCTTTGTAGTGACAGCTGAAGGAGATAACCCAATATGATGAATTTGACCCTGAAGTAAACTAACCCGAACTCGTGACTTAAACTTGCACATATGTAACAAAGAGCGGTGCAGATTTCCATTAGCATTTCTAAGTACTCTCTAAGTACTCTATACTCATCATCCAACCAACCATCAAGTAATAGATGTACTTTACCTCTTGAAAATCCACAATTGAATGTGACACTGAGCACTACAACGTAACTCCTTAAAGTGATAGTTATTTTGTGGTGGTAAGAGCCCAATTCCCCCAAGTGGTAAAAGAAAAGGTAAAAGACACCCAACAATAACTAGATTTCCAAGTCTTCGTTTTGAATAATAAGCTCGAACAAGGATCATGAAGAATCTTCATCCATCCATCCCCGATACCTTCAGATACTAAGTACACTCGCCCGTGATAATTCACTTCAACCTCAAATAAATAATAGTGAATTAACTCCGTTGTCACATCTACTGGTTAAAAGCTCAACACTAGCCTCCTTTGACGTTTTAAGTGAACTCTGATAATGGTTTCATCCCGACCAAGGTCAAAAGCACATAACCCCGTAAAACCATGTAATAACCAAACTGCCATGACGAATATCCAAACACACATCCAATTCATGAAGTACACCCTTTTATCTCTTATTCAAAACAGAAACCGTAGCACCAGCATCAAAAAAGATCCCAAAATACATTTTCCTTTCTCCAAGATGGTTCCATCAATACGGGATTTTACAACTCTATGGTTTAAACTGAGAAATAGTTTCTTTCGCGTGATTTTACAAAACCAAGAATAAACCGTAAGATAGATCCGGAAATGCACTTTACTATTACCAGGATGTTTCCATTGTCACGGGATTTTACAAGTCTATGATTTAAACCGAGAAATAGTTTCTTTCGCGGGATTTTACAAAATCAAGACAAAACCGTAAACAATGTCAGCTTGAATGTATTATGACAATTTTGGTTTTGGTGAATATCTGTTTTAGGGGAACATGCAGTGGTTCATCAACGACTCATTATCCAACATCAACAACATCATCAACCATTCAATAATCAATTTGGTAAACATATCATTCACGCATTCTGTCGGCTGTTGCTGTGACCACTTGGAGAAGTAAACCCGATATGTCAAACTTGATCATGAAGTGAACTTCCCCAGATTTGTTACTTAAACTTGTACTAATCCTTGTGAAGAAGAAACGGTGTACCCAATGTACAAAACCTCTTGACATTCTCAACTGAGTGAGACACCGAAGTGATAGCTACGTTGTGGGTTAAGTGAGAAAGAGTCACAACCGTACCTAAATAGCCAAGTCTTTATCACACTCTGTAAATGCCCAAACAAGTCATCTTCGCGGAAGGGTAGAAAGAAAGAAGACGAAATAAGTAAACGTTCCCAGAAAACTTCACTTCAATACCAAATAAGGAATACCGAACAACAACCTCATAGTCAACTTTTATCAATAACCAATTCAAGCTGTGACAAAAATATGCTTTGTGAAGATGTATACACCAAAGTATCAGACCTCATAACCCATCGAATCTCATCATTATCAATTCTTTTCTCCAAATTATCAAAACTAATAGCGTACCAATACTCATCATCAAAGTGCAGCATCAGATTTCAACACGCATCTTATGAACAAGATAATAACACCTGATTCATTTAAGATTTCGAAAGCCCATGACCAAATCTCATATCTATGATTCCAATTTTGAGAAGCCCAATCACAGCTTGGAATTCAATTTTGCACTACACGACCCGGTCCATTTTAATCATTTGAATTACTTTGTCAATTATATGGCCCACGACAGAACACATCATCTAAATTATAAGAAAGCCCGTATGATGATAAGTACGTAGGATCATATGATCGTGATAGTCAAATGCAACTCAAATAAAACGTAAAAATACTCTCACAAAAGCATTGGCTCACTTTAATATGTGAGATCGTGATTGATAATAATATGGCCTATTTTAATCACATTAGTCTTTAGAATTTACTCAAGACTGAGTATTGGCCCACGACAACTAAAGCACCCGGATCCAACATATTAGCAAACCCTAAAAATTAGGAGTATATAAGACTCACTTCCCACCAACCGAACCCTAATAAATCTCAAGATAAATCCGCCTCTTTCATTCTAAAATCTCTCACCATAACCATAAAAATATTAACAGTATGCCTCCATCATGGCTGCTCACATCTAGCCACTCCTATCACTTCAACATCGTGTCTTCAAACAAGATTTTCATATATCATATTCTCATGAACAACCAACGAATTGATTCAATTCGAACATTGTTATCGTAATTCTCTGATTTGGAGATGCCACAGGGATGGCTAAACAGAAACAAAGATGCCACAGGTTTGGTTTTCAGTTGCGAATCATGTATGCCACAGAGATGGTAACATGAGCAACAAATGGCTTCAAGATCTTATTGAGAGGTCTCGGGTAAGGTTTTTCTTGATGTTAATGTTTTCGTTTTTGTTTTTGAACCGACTGAAAGAAACGATTATAGCACACTTGTTAAAAATCTTTCTTAGTTGTCGGATAATAAAACTCATGAGTCTTCAACAAGATCGGTGAAGATGAGGATTCAAGAAAAATCTTTAAAAGATTTTACAAACACTGAATCAAATCTGAGATATCATTTAATTTTTTTTTTGTTTTTGATATGAGTTGAGTCTAGGTAAGGATGATGTTGGGATTGAGGAAGTTTGAGTTAGGATAAATTTGTTTGTGGTGGTGATTGGTTTTGATTCGGTTCTTTAGATAATGACATGAATCTGTTGATGTAGCCCTTCATTCGTTTTCATTTTTATTTTTGAAAGATTTTGTTTTGAGATCTGGGATGTGGTGATGTATTTGGACTGATGATGGTTCGAATGAAACTGAAGTTCATGAGTCTTGTTTGGTAAATGGTATTGGTCGTGGTCTTGTTTCATACTTCTTCATCCTTTTTCTGTCGCAGAACCATTTTACACAACTCGCCACGACTAACTCGCCACGGCCAAGTCGCCACGGCCAAGTCGCCACGACCAAGTCGCTAGGCCAAGTCGTAGCGACTTGTAAAGACAAGTCGCTATAAAAAATGTAATGCATCTGGACAGTTTTGTGTCAAATCGCTAGCTAGATTTTTTATGTTTTCCGATGAGTTTTCCGGCTACTTTTCCGTTCATCTTCATGTTTACCCAGAAAAAGTGACAAAAACTGCACCTTTTACCCGTTTGACCACAGTTTTGACCTCGTATAGACTGACTTATGACCACACAGTTTGGTAACATAACAAAAAAAAATCATATTGATTGGACCAAAACAAATGGACACAAAGCTGATACAGTTTAAAGACCAGGACTTTTGACTTTTTGAGACCAATGATAGGATACAAAGGATACAAAACAGACACATGAAAAATAATTATCCGACCACCAAAACCAGTTCACTACATGGACCAAAAAGAACCACAAACAATAACCATGGTACGTACCACACAAATCAACACAATAACCTGGCTTTGATACCAATTGTAGGATCGTTATTTATTGTGTTGATGATTCGGGTGGTCTTGGATGATCAAAATACATGTTTGCCATAGTTAGAGAGTTAGTAGAGAGAGAGGGTGTTCTTGCTAGAGGTTTACACAAAGTATGAAATATTAGATTAATGAAGAAGCACCACCCCTTCCATGGATGGAAGGGGTATTTATAGTTACATGAAATACGACCTCCTATCGGCCTGTGGATCAGGGATACAGTGGGTAAAGACCCGTCCTTCCTCCACGGTGTTACACTAAGCTAAACTAAAACTAACTAATAAACTGATAAATAACGTAAACAACGACAAATCTACGAGCTAACATATGCTAGACCATTATTGGGGTGACCGACTCTTTAACATGGAATTTTCTAATTCCTAACAGAAAGATAGACAACACACTCTTTGTCTACAAAACAAAACAAGATGTGATACTGGTTCAAGTGTATGTTGATGACATCATCTTTGGCTCAACAAACTATACTCTTTGCAAACAGTTTGAAAAAATGATGACAAAGAAGTTTGAAATGAGCATGATGGGTGAACTCACATACTTCCTTGGACTGCAAATCAGGCAAACTGATAAAGGAATATCCATCAGTCAAGAGAAATACACAAGAAATCTCTTGAAGAAATATGAGATATCTGACTGTGCCTCAGTGAAGACACCAATGGTCCCTCCAAACAACCTTGGACCTGACCTCATTGGCAAATCCGTCAATCAAACTCATTTCAGAGGGATTGTAGGCTCACTGATGTATCTAACTGCTTCTAGACCATACATCCAATTCTCAGTCCGTCTAATAGCAAGATATCAGTCTAATCCTAAAGAATCCCATCTCACTGCAGCTAAGAGAATTCTCAGATACCTGAAGGGAACTCCAAGCCTTGGACTTTACTATCCAAAGTGCTCAGGGTTTGACCTCAAAGGGTATTCTGACTCTGATTATGCTGGCTGCAACATGGACAGGAAAAGTACCTCAGGGTCCTGTCAATTTCTTAGAGGAAAGCTGGTTTGTTGGAGTGCTAAAAAGCAACAATCAGTGGCTATGTCTTCAGCAGAAGCTGAGCATGTAGCTGCAGCAGAATGTTGTGCCAATGTATTATGGATGAAAAGTCAACTCAGTGACTATGACATCCATTACAAAATGGTACCCATCTTATGTGATAACACCAGTGCTATTGCAATCTCCAACAACCCTGTCCTCCACCAAAGAACCAAACACATTGATATAAGATATCACTTCATCAGGGATCACATAATGAAAGGAGACATAGAACTTCATTTCATCCCTACTGAATATCAACTTGCTGATATCTTCACCAAACCCTTGGATGAACCTACCTTCAGGAGACTAAAAGCTGAATTGGGAATGCTTGACATTGAAAGTCAGGCATCTGAAAACCCATCTCAGTAAGTTCTCTGAAATGGTTCCTCCTCCCTGAACGAAACCCACAAAACATCCTCTCACTGAATGAGTAAGACTCATTCAGGGACCCTGACAGTTGATATTGAGCATTGAATGAGTAACTAAATGATCCAAGTACCAGTTACTTAAATGTCCTAGGTTGGTAACTATGTCAATTTAATATAGGAATATATGTCTCTTGGTCATGGGTCCCTCAAAAACTTACCTCATCCCATTTGGCTTTAAATGCCTTCTCACATAAAATATACTGTGGATATTTTATTACTGCAGAAAGTGCACTTTTACTGTACACTCAACTGCTTCCTTGAAAAACGGGATTTTACTGCGGGTAGTGGAGGGTGGCATTAAATGTAGAAATTCAAAATGTTTTCAAAAACTGACTTTACAAATCCACAAGTTTACACAAACAACCCCTCTCAACATCCTATAAATACCCCTCATAAAATCCTTATAGCACACACAAAAGATTTCTGCTATCAAAACTCTGTCAAAATCTTTTTACAAACCCAGAAATCTTTGTGTTCTTCAAATCCTTTCTGAAAAGTCTTCTTTGTAAGCCTTTACAAAAGTTTTTCTTCACAACTTAAGAGATACAAAAAAACTTTTGATTGTTCTTGTCAACTTATTCTTTTCAACACCCTAAAACCCTTTTAATGGAAGTGGCAAGAACACAATCTCTTCAGTTTGCTTCACAGTGGGTAGGCAATCTTAGCAACGTTGAATTTAAAACAAATAATGTCATAGGCAATTTTGAATATCCTCCAACCGTCCCAGCCTATAAAGACATTATGAAATTTTTGTATAACTGCCCACTGAAAACGGCCTTTATTCAGTGTCCCTCTGTACTGTACCAAAACATCCTCAGGGAGTTTTGGGCAACAGCCAAGGCCTTTGACCCGACACCCTCTACTGATGAGAACAACCTTAGACCTCTCAGGGAATATCTCATCAGGTTCAGTCTTAACGGGGGGCAACAATTCACCCTGGATTATAAAACATTTTGCACCTCAACAGGGTTAGATTACAACAAAGGTGTTTATGTCGCCCATCCTGATTTTTCGTTTTTGCCCCTTTTTTACGTTTTTGCCCCTTTTTTACGTTTTCATCCTTTTTTGCGCGTTTTCGTCTGTTTTTTTACGTTTTCGTCCATTTTTGCGCGATTTTGTCCGCTTTTTTTTTCGTTTTCGTCCATTTTTGCACGTTTTCGTCCGTTTTGCGAGTTTTCGTCCTGTTTTTACGTTTTCGTCCGTTTTTGCCCGTTTTTGTCCACTTTTTTCCGTTTTCGTCCGTTTTTTTTACGTTTTTGTCCTTTTTTTACGTTTCAATCCGTTTTTACGCGTTTTCGCCCGTATTTTTACGTTTTCGGCCATTTTTTTACGTTTTTGTCCGTTTTTTGCGCGGCGTGTTTTTGTCCGTTTTTTTCCGTTTTCGTCCGTGTTTGCACATTCTCATCCGTTTTTGCGCGTTTTCGTCTGTTTTTTACGTTTTTGTCCCTTTTTTTACGTTTTATTCCGTTTTTGCGCTTTTTCGCCCGTATTTTTACGTTTTCATCCGTTTTTTTAACCTTTTCCTCTGTTTTTTTACGTTTTCGTCTACTTTTTTACTTTTTCATCCGTTTTTGCGCGCTTTCGTCTGTTTTTTACGTTTTCGTCCATTTTTTATACGTATTCGCGCAAAAACTGACGAAAACGTAGAAAAAGGAAGAAAATGCGCAAAAACGAATGAAAACGTAAAAAACGGACGAAAGCGTAAAAAAACGGACGAAAACGCGCAAAAACGGACGAAAACGTAAAAAAACAGCCGAAAACGTAAAAAGCAGACGAAAATGCGCAAAAAAGAATGAAAACGTAAAAAAACGGACGAAAACGCACAAAACCAGACGAAAACGCGCAAAAACGGACGAAAACGTAAAAAAACTGCCGAAAACGTAAAAAAACGGACAAAAACGCGCAAAAACGTAAAAAACGGACGAAAACGTAGAAAAACAGATGAAAGCGTAAAAAAAAGGACGAAAACGCGCAAAAACGGATTAAAACGTAAAAAAACTGACAAAAACTCAAAAAAAAGGGACGAAAGCCCGCAAAAACGGATGAAAACCTAAAAAACATACGAAAACGCGCAAAAACGGATGAAAACGTAAAAAAACAGACGAAAACGTAAAAAACGGACAAAAATGCGGAAAAACGGATGAAAATGTTAAAACTGACGAAAAAAATATAAAAACGTATAAAGACATAAAAAAACACGACATCTAATGATGGTTGAGTTATCATCCGACCCTTAAGTGACCCGTTCGACCCATTTGTTGACCCATTCGACCCATTTGTTGATTTACATAAGTCCATATGTTGACCCATTTGACATGTTCTTTGCAAATGGGGTAACCCAATCCAACCCATAAGTTTTGACCCATAGCAACCCATTTTTCTCTAAATGGGTTGTGATTGCCACCTCTAATCCTAACAATGATCGTTGAATAGAAGTCACACAAGCACAAAATTTATCAAATCCATCCAATGTTACACCCGTTTCCTTTTGGATATCTCTAAGATCACTCACAAATTCATTAGAACAATAAAATGCAATCCAATCTGCGAAATTCAATTGTTCCTCATTTTTTAATGATTCAAATGCAACTTCACTTGCCATAGTGACAAATGAAAAGGGTTTTACGAACACAAACACAAAGAAGGGGGAGAGACTACAAGGAAGCTAAAAATGAGAAAAAAAGCTTACTCGATAGGAATCAAGTAAGGAAACCTAAACAAGATAGAAATCTAACTAGCTATTCTATTCCCCGGCAGCGGCGCCAAAAACTTGATACGCTTACACAGCGCGTTCGGGGTCAAAGGAACTTCCTTTTCGTCGAGCAAGTTTTTCAACACCCTAGGCAGTGAACCTAATCGTTGTAGTGTAGTATTAGGGTAAGTCACGGGAATTGATATCGTTCTCTAGGGGAATAGGAATGCTAGTGAGAAGTTACTACGCTAAGGTTGGGGTTGAGGAAGATTATTTTTTATCTTTTTATGTTTTTTAGGAAATAGAAAGGTACGAATCTCGGGGTTTGGATTTGGGGGTTGGTATTTCTACCGATTACTTCTACTTATCTAATTATCTAAACTAAGGTGAGGGTAGTCTATGTCTATTGTTGTGTGCTCGTATGATAGTTAAAAATATATTTGCTTAGGCTTTATTACTCCCTAGTTATCTCCTATTGGTGGTTGAATTGTCACGTCCTTATTCTTAATTGCGTTGTGTTTCTAAGGTCGTAGGGTATGCGTTTATCCCTAACTCTTTGAAGCTACCAAAGGTTAATGACTACAAAATCTCTAGGATTTATAAACTTTAACTCTAAGGTATTCTTTGGATGTATAGCCTACAATTACTCTAGGTGATTATAAACTAAGGTTCAACAAATATTAATCAAGCATTATTAGCACAACGAATGACCTATTGCAAAACTAAATCAATCACAATTAAGATAAGAGACAACCAATCAATATTCAATAACTAAGTTTCATATTACTAAGCAAACACACAAGTAAATTAGCCGGACATGGGGAACATACAAGCATACACACAATCAAAGAAATATATAATTAAATTAATGAAGTAAAACACTTATCTTGATGTAAGATAGGGTATGGAACCCTAAAATATTGTACAAGACAGCCTTGGTTCGGTTTAGGTTTTTACTCCAAAAGACTACACACTGAAAATTGAAAAATTCGGATTCTATATATAAGATTACAAATGCGACGGCGTCACCCTTTAATTTGTGACGCCGTCGGGTCGCCGTTATTAGGGTTTCGTCTTGGCCACGTTAGTATTGCGACGGCGTCACCTTATGCTTGTGACGCTGTCCTCTTCAGTCTCTGACGTCGTCTGGATTAAATCTAGGTCGTCTGAGCTGCGACGCCCTACTCTTTTAAAACCTGAAGCCGTCACTTGTAAATGAGCAATTTGGCTACTGAGTCGTCACAAAATTTTTCCGACGGCGTCTCTAATTATACCTGACGCCGTCCCCTTTAGTTCCAGCAGCCTGAGTGTCTCGATTCTTGACTTTGGCCATTTTCTTCGTATATTCATGCCTTTTCGTCCGAATAAGTGTCATTCCAGCAATTTGCCTTCAAGATACCTAAAAAGTGAAAAGGAACGATATTAAGTAATAACGGATACAAAATTGATCAAATAAGGGCTTAAACGTCCCCTCAAAAAGGTACATTTTAAAACCTTATCAGCACCTGGTATAAACTTGGTATAAAAGACAGAGAACATCGACACCATTTCAAAAATAATGCGCTGCACATCTTTTCCATTGTCTTCAACCAACAAAATATGAAAACCCTGTAATCACACACGCATTGTTATTTTCGTAACTGCAACTGCAGCAAGAAGCAAAAAAAGAGCATATGTAATAAGGTAACACATGGAAAGAAGACGCTAGTACCACTATAAGCAGATTCTGTAAAGGGAGTATTCAACTGCATATAGTGTTTTCTTTTTCTCCGCACATGCAAGTAGTTAAGTTTAACATTGAAGAGGCCACAATCAGTTTCAAGACAAAATTGGACATGTCATTGGACAGGCGGCTCAGATGGGAAAATCTTCAAGCAAAGAGGATACACCCGCCATGGCTGCAACAGTTGAATGCCACCCTGCCAAGATACGGGGCATCTCATGTTTGCCAAAGAAATCTGTTGGGATATGAAAGTGCTGAACAGTTAAAGTGCTGAAGACTAGTCAAAGTACTGCTTCAGTCCAAGTAGCTTCATCTTTATAATCTTTGATACTTGCAACATCCTTCTTATAAGCCTCTGTCTCAGCATCATATAGTCTTTTCATATCAACATACTTCAGCTTCTGCAATCCTTTATATCCTCGACTTTTCAAATAAGCCATCATTGCATTCCTTTCTTTAGCAAGATTTGGTTTTCTAGGCATAAAAGAAACAGGAACAGGTGACTCTAATTGTTCAGCATCTTCAGCATTCAATTCTTCTTGTAACTTCCTAGCTGCTTCTTCATTCATTGCCTCTTCATTAGTAACTTCAGTCACTACTTCAGCATTAAGTTCTTCTTGCACTTTTCTAGCTGCAGCCTCATTCCTAGCAACTTCAATTGCTCTAAGATCTGCCAAAGTTAGCTTTTTCTTCTTAGTTTCTATCAGCTTGCCTTTACCTTTATCCTTAGGATCTATTGCAGGTTGAGAAGCTCTTGGTTGTTCCTCTGCAACTTCAGAAATAGTAACAGCCCTTGGCTTTGATAAATCATGCAATATAGTTGCAATAAGTTCATCATCACTTACAGTTCTTACAGGTTTGAGTGTATCAGCTTCTTCTGGTATGGCAGTTGTTGAAGGACCAACTTGTTCTTCATGTGGAATAGTTGAAGGACCAGCTTCCTCTTCAAAGTCTAATACTCTTGGTGTAACCAATTCTTGTCTGTGAGTTCCAGTAAAAGCAGTACTTTGTTGTTCAGTACCTTGATCTTCAGACCTTTCTTCTTCAGTACTTTCAATGATAACATGCTCTTCAGTACCTTGAGGTTCTTTCTCCTTAACAACATCTTCTTTCAAATTCTTTTCTTCTAAATTCCTCCCCAATTGGACATAAGAGTGTTTGTGAACCTTTTTGCCTTTGTTTTTCTTCTTAAATTGCCTTCGGCGCTTGTTTTCTTCCTTAATCCATAAGCGATAACGTTTGATAAAAGGCGTAACAAAATTCTTTAACCTTTTATACTTGAGCATCAACCTCTTAATCTGTTTTGCTTGAGCCTCAGTAGTCTTTTGCAATTTGACCAACTCCCTTGTCAAAACATAATTATCCAATGTCAAATCATCAGGGGATATAGTATGTGAAGCATCTCCTTGAATTGGTGAATGTTCCTCTGGTTGAGAATCAGGAACAGATTGTTGTGGAGATGGAGAAGGTGAACCTGCAACATCTTCTTGAATTTCAGTACTTGGGGAAGCAGTACCTTGAGATGCAGTACCCTCTTGAGATGCAGCACTTTGAGAATCAGTACTTGCAGATGTAGTACTTGCAGGTGCAGTACCTTCACTTGCTTCATCATCTTCAGCATCAGCTCTAACAACTTGAACAACTTCCATCATAGAAGTAGTTAAAGGAGTGTCTGGTCCTCTGAATAAATCACTTCTTCTCGCCATAAAGGTAAAAATCTTTGCTTGTTGTACAATAACAGGTAGTAAGTCTGTAGGCTTTGGTACATCTGCAAGTTGTTTGTTCAAGAAAACTTGTATAAACCTAGGATACATTAACCATTTTGATCCATGAGAGATGTGTGAAAGCATTCCATCCAGAATTAGCCTTGAAAAATTGAAAACACGATCTGTAGCCAATCCCACCATAGCAGATGCTATGTTAGATCCAAATTGCTCCCATGAAGTACTTTTAGCACTAATACAATGAAGCAACACATGCACTAAAAACTTCCATTGAGGACAAAATAGTTGTTTCCTGAATGTTTGTTCTGTTAAAGACCCTTCATAACCAAGGTGCCCAAAAGTTTCCCAAATCAACTGCTTATCAAAACGAATAGCCCCTTCTTCATCATTAAACAATAAGTCTTCTCGAATAGAGGCTTCAGTAATCTTCACAGTTCTTCCAGCAACTGTAGCCCTAATATACAATTCATCATTCTCCATATTATCCCTAGCAGTAGCCCAAAATTCTTGAATCCAAGGTTCAATTATATTCGGCTCCACTAAAAGAGCATAACTGATTGGCGACCCAGTAAGATAATCAATGATATCATGAAAAATCACATTATCTTCAGTCTTGTCTAAATTCGCCACCATATTGTGCTTTGAAACAGTAGGACGATTCGCCATGATTGAGTATGTAAGCACAATTAGAGGTATAATCGAATAATAAAGAGATGGTGAGAGAAATATGGAAAAGATATGAGAATATCAAGATGAGAGGGAAAATCGGAGAGTAGTTATTTATAGGTGAGATTTGAAAAATCACAGCCCATAATAACAAAGTTACCGTTAGTAGTAATTACCCCTCAATATTACCGTTGGAACAGTACTTTAATAAGACAACAGTACTTTCCACGTGTGCAGTACTTTCCCAAGCAGTACTTTCCAAGCAGTACTTTCATAAAAAACAGTAATTATCCAAATTCCTCTGTATAAGCTAAGTATACATAAATATCCTCCCCTCAAACAATGCACATGACTATACTAATACTAAATAGTCCTCCCCTTAAATGTAGCTCAGTAGTTAATCATGCCAATGCTCACCACCAAGTGATTGAATCTTGAAACATCAAAGCCTTTGGTAAGTAAGTCAGCTACATTATCATCCGTGTGAACTTTGACCACATTTATGAGTCTGTGCTCATAACAATCTCTGATAAAGTGATGCCTAATCTGAATGTGCTTGGTCTTGGAATGATAGACTGGATTCTTCACAATACAGATAGTACTCTCATTATCAATATTGATAGGAGTATTCTTGAAGTTGAAACCATAATCCAAGAGTTGATTCTGCATCCACAAAACTTGTCCACAACAACTTGCAGCAGCTACATATTCAGCTTCAGTAGATGATGTTGCTGCAATTGTTTGCTTTTTACACTGCCATGAAACTAATCTTCTTCCAAGATATTGACATCCTCCAGTTGTTGATCTTCTGTCATAATTATCACATGCATAATCACTATCTGAAAAAGCCTCCAAGTGAAAAGGTGAATCCCTTGGATACCACAACCCTAACTTAGGTTGTTGTTTCAAATAACAGAAAATTCTCTTCACTGCATTCATATGAGAAATCTTTGGTGAGACTTGATAACTTGCACATAAACAAACTGCAAACATGATATCAGGCCTAGATGCAGTAAGATACATAAGACAGCCAATCATTGATCTGTATAACTTGACTTCAATTGGGTGTCCATCTTCATCCTTGCCCAATGAATTAATTGATTTAATAGGTGTAGTAACAGACTTCATGTCATCAAAATGAACTTCTTAAGTATGTCTGATACATACTTGTCTTGACTTATGAAAATTCCTTCCTTTGACTGCTTAACTTGAAGTCCCAAAAAGAAATTTAACTCACCCATTGAACTCATTTGAAATTCTTTCTGCATCAGCTGCTCAAACTCCTTAACCATAGACTGTTTGGTAGCTCCAAAGATGATATCATCAACATAGATTTGAACTAACATGATATCCTTCTTGTCCCTTTTGATGAACAAAGTCTTGTCAATAGCTCCCCTCCTGTAACCATGTTGTAATAAGAATGTGGAGAGCCTCTCATACCAAGCTCTAGGTGCCTGATGAAGGCCATAAAGAGCCTTAACCACCTTGTAGACTTTGTTAGGATGTTTAGGATCTTCAAAATCAGGAGGTTGTTTTACATAAACTTCTTCTGTTATAGTGCCATAGAGAAAGGCACTCTTGACATCCATCTGGTAAACTTGAAATCCCATATATGAAGCAAATGCAAGAAATATTCGAATAGCTTCAATCCTTGCTACAGGAGCAAATACTTCATCATAATCGACTCCTTCTTCTTGTCTGTAGCCTTGAGCTACTAACCTTGCCTTGTTCTTGATGACATTACCTCTTTCATCTCTCTTGACTCTGAAAACCCATCTAGTTCCAATAACTTTCTTCCCATCTGGAAGATCACATAATACCCAAACTTCTTGAAGTTTGAATTGTAGCAGTTCTTCTTGCATAGCTTCAACCCAACTTTCTTTTGTCAATGCTTGAGCAATATTCTTGGGTTCCTCTTGAGAAATAAAATAAGCAAACAGACATGTTTGATGGTCCTTATGATTCAGCATGTTCTGTTTGTAGACAAAGCTAAGTAAAGCATTATGAGGTTTAGTAAAACTCTTAGCTTTGTGTCTTGTCATCACTCCAGAAGTAGAAGGACCAATGATTTGATCAGTAGGATGATTCTTATGAATTCTTAAGATTGGAGACTGTGGAACTCCATACGCATCATCCAAGTTAGTATAATCAGCACCTTCATTGGAATCTGAGAAAATACCTTCATCTGCAAACTCATCATCAGTTTCCTCTAATCCAGGCATGGTAGGATCATCTAAATCATCTAAAGTACTGTCAATTGGTGCAGCAGTACTTTGGTCGAAAGTACTGTCCAAAGTACTGTAAGAGTATTCTGCAATATTAGTCTTTTTCTTTGCTTCTTCATAAGCTCTTCTTTGTTCATCAGTGTAAGAATGTGCTAAAACATCTTGAAGAATCATCTGATTAAGTTCCTCCTGAATAGATTGATCCTCAGCAGATAATGAGGATTTTGGTTCATCAGTACTCTTCTTTGGTGCATCAGTACTTTGCTTTGGTACGTCATCAGGAACAGCATCAGGTCTAATGTGAACACCATGAACAACATATTGTGAGTCTTGTCCATCATGTACAAGTTGATTTTCTTCTCTAACAGGTACATAGTTCATAGAAGGAGTTAGAACTTCAAGATCAAACATCCAATCAGGACCTTTACCCTTCTGATTGTCTTGATCTTCTAAAAACTCAACATGAAGACAATCTTGAATCTTCTTAGTGACTCTATTGTACACTCTAAATCCCTTACTGTTGGTACAATAACCCAATAAATATCCTTCTTCTGACTTGCCATCAAACTTTCCCAGATTATCAATTGTGTTTAAAATAGTGAGAGGGCATCCAAAAGGCTTCATAAAACGAATGTTGGGTTTTTTGCCCATCAGCAACTCATAAGGTGTCTTCATCTGTGGTTTTGTGACTTATACTCTGTTAAGTACATAGCAAGCATTACTTACGGCTTCAGCCCAGAATTGAATAGGTAGTTGTGAATCTGCAAGCATAGTTCTGGCTGCTTCAATCAAAGTCCTATTCTTTCTCTCTGCAACACCATTCTGCTGTGGTGTTCTTGCAATACTGAACTCCCTCTTGATTCCTTTGTTAGCACAAAATTCATCCATAAGTTTGTTCTTGAATTCAGTTCCATTGTCACATCTAATACCTCTGACCTTGAGTCTCAATTGGTTTTCCAGTGCTATTATTAATGTCTGAATAGCATCAAAAGTATCATCTTTAAATCCCAAGAAAAATACCCAACTGAATCTACTGCAATCATCTGTAACAACTAAGCAGTACTTTTTCTTGTTTAAACTTGCCACAGAAACAGGTCCAAACAAATCCATATGTAACAGCTCTAAAGGTTCTCTAATTGTCCTCTCCTCAAGCTTCTTGCATGAAGCTTTGTGTTGTTTTCCCTTCTTACATGCCAAACAAGAGTGATCATTCTTGTAATTCTTTGAAGGTAAACCTCTAACTAAATTGCCTTTGACCAGTTTGTTGATATTCTTGAAATTTACATGGCCCAATCTTCTATGCCACTGATGTGCTTCTTCAGTTGTTGCTTTTGCCACTAAACAGGTGGCTCTTCCATAAGAGTGAAGACTCTTCATGTCCAGACTATACACATCATTGGTTCTTGGTACTCTGAGAACTACCAAGTTATCATCAACAGGCTTGAATTCAGAGGAAAGGATGAGACATTCTGTGTCAGTGAATAACACAAGATGCTTTTTATCACAGATTTGAGAGACTGATAATAAGTTGAACTTGAGCTCCTTCACATATCTAACATTCTTAAAATCTATACGTCCTGCTTTGATAGTGCCTTTCCCAGTAATTCTTCCTCCATTGGGATCATTCCCAAATGCAACTCTTCCTCCACTAATAGATCTAAAATCAGACAGAATATCCTTGTCTCCTGTCATACTTCCAGAGCAACCACTATCTACAATCAAATGATCTTTAAGCTCCTCTTCTGGGTTGCCCTGCACAAAGATTTAGAGAGTTAGTTTCTTTTAGGAACCCAAGCCATTACTGACTTGTGTTCCCCTTGTGGAGTTACAAACTCAAATTCTTTGAGTATGTAATTTCCACTGTTTTTCAAAACATGATCCAGGATTATCTTTTGATTTTTAGCATGTGGATTTTCAAAAATTTCTGGATTTTCAACAGAACTCTCTTTTGCAAATTCATTCTCTTTTTCTTGTATTATGAAAACATCTGATTCACTTTTTGTTGAAAGTACTGTTTGTCCCTCAGCAGTACTTTCTCTTTTAACCCATTCAGTTTTAACACTTGGTTCCTGTGATCTAGATCCCCTATGTGAATTGTAGTACCTTCTAGGTTGATAGTAATGAGATCTCCTAGGATTCCTATTCCAAGTGATATTCGCAGTACCTTGGTTTGACTGAACAGTACTTTGAGAAGGTACTGCTTGTGAAGGTACTGGTGGTTTAGAAAAAGGTCTTTTCTGGTGGGGGTACCTATGATCTGATGAGAAGTTACTGTGATTGACCTTATTAGAATTATTCCAAACTGGTTTGTTCTCTCTAGGTTTCTCTATCTAATTCTTTAAATACGGTTGTGCTAAACTTCAATGGTAGTGATAAAATGGGTTTGATCTTATGCAGCTTCCTGGTATTTTAAAGTCAATGTCCTGGCCAAAGTTATTGAAAACTCCCTCCTTGGCGTTCACAGTTGGGGTCTCATCATAGATGGAATTCTTGGATCCTCAAGAAAGTAAACATTGTGGTTTAGAAGGCTTATCTAGATAGACGTGCAACGTGTTATAACCTTATGGCTCATGGTGTCTCTCTCCCTACTTACAATTGTCCTTTTTGCGGGTTGGATATCGAGGACATCAATCATGTTTTGGTTAGCTGCCAAATGGTTAGTAAGATTTGAGAAAGGTGTGGAGTTGGTGGAATCTCCCTACTTACAATTGTCCTTTTTGCGGGTTGGAACCGAATGTGGTCGATCTAGTCCGGTCCGGTCTGTTCGATTGGTTTGCTCAGCCCTAATTGTGTGTAGTTTTAATGGCTGTAATAATCTTTGTAAACTGAATTGTATATATATTTGTGAATTGTTGTTGTATAAATTTTGTTAAAATGTAATGGTTGCTATATTCTTCTGAGACTTGGGTTTGGTCTTAGTCCTAGTCTGAGACTTCCCTTTTCTCTTTGTAGGAGCAGGGTTAGGAGACACTGATTCCCTCTGGTTGTTTACAGCAACCATATGGGCCGTCAATTCAATGTTTGTGACAAGGGATGGGTCCTTTTGAAAATTTGATTGGCTCAGGATGCCAGGTAAAGCACCAAAATTTTCTTCCTGAGGATAATTTGTACCCAGTAACACTTGCAAAGCACAAGAGACAAACCTAGGATACGAAACATATTTCGTCCTAGTTTTGCTTTGTAGCTTGGTTACGAGATCACTGTAAATGATCTCCCCTATGTCGACAGTGACCCCATTCATCAAGCAGTATGCCATCATCAACTGAATAGAGTTAACTTGTTCAGTGGATGAGTGGTTCCCGCCGAGGATCTGAATCAAAAATGTGAATAGGATCCTCCAAGCCACGGGAAATGAACTCTTGGTGACTGGGGTCTTGTCCAAAAACGTTGGATCTAAAACAATTTGTTTTAACCCATCCTTCACTGTGGAGGGTTAAAAAAAAGCAAATCACAGCCTTTGTCTGAGGGCACACTGATCGATCCCAAAGACTCAGAGGGAACCAAACAACCCGCTGATAGGGATATCACTGTCATTGACTCTGCTAAAGGCACTGGGAAAAACCCATCAGTGTCTTAGGGGTCTAAGGGGGACAAAGACTCGGAGGAAAAGAAACAACCCGCCGATATGGAACCCAAAACCAATCCTGACTCCAGAGAAGGCACTGGGAAACTCCCACCAGTGTCTGAGGGATCAAAGGGGGACAAAGACTCAGAGGGATTAATACCACCCGCTGATATGGAACCCATCACCAACCTCTTGTTGATTGTTGCTGATGTTACTGGGATACTGTTTTCTGAAGATGAGCTTGCTGACACTGATGATGAAATTTTATCAGCAGGGGAAGAAGTGGACGCTGAGGTTCAATCTGAACAAGAACCTCAGCCTGATCCAAAGGAGCATACTGAATCCCCAGTTCAACCTGAAGACAATGCTTCTGCCTCCTCATCCAGCTCGGATGAATTCAAGCAGTTTGACAATGTTCTTCCACTAACTGAAAGACAACTGGTTCAGTGGATCACCAAAGCTTCCAGGAAATTATACTCCGGGATCACTGAAACATTGTGGGAACAACATACTGAGGCTGGTGCAAGTTATGCAGATCTGAAGGCTGAGGTCCAAGCCTTTGATGAAAACGTTCATGAGCACAGGGACTTGATGTATGACACCATTCACAGACTGGATGAAAATTTGGCTAAATTCTTCAGACATCTTCAGGGTGTTGGCACAACGGTAGATGAAATCCGGGAATCTGTCAAAGAAGATCCAGCGCTCAACTCCAAAGTGCTGGAGGCTACTGAGGCGTACTTGAAACAATCATCCAGCCTCACTGAACTGCTTGAAACCCTAAAATCTGCAAATGTTCAGGGTATTCAATCTTCAGTCCAGTCTCTTCAGGCTACATTGGGCTCTTTGACTACTCAGGTGGCTACTTTGACTCAGGCCTCGTCTTCTATGGCCTAGAATCTTGGACCCAGAATGACTGCTTTGGAGGAATCTCAGGCTAACTTGGAAGCCAAAGTCACTGGTATTCAAGCAGATACTTCAGACATCAAGGCCATGATTACTGAAATTTATCAGGCCTTCAAGGGTCAAGCAGCTTCGTCCCCCTCAGCACCAACACCAACTCTTGCCCTCACTGACGCTCCGGCAACAGTTGAGGGGGAGAATACTGCTGAATAAACTCCTCTTCACACTGAGGGGGAGCCAACACCACCAGTCTCAGCAATACCCATCTCATCACTTCCACCACAAACATCAACAACAACACTGACAGTCACAACACATATCATGACAACAACACCACCCTTGGTTGCATCATCTTCCTCAGGCCAGGACAAAGGAAAAGGCAAAATGACTACTACTGAGCCTGAGAAGATTCCCTACAAAATCGGTGACACTGAATACCTTCTCACACCTCAACAGCTAACTAAATATCTTGCTAAAGAAGAAAGGAGATTGAAACAAGCTGAAGACGATAAGAAGAGTAAGGAAGCACTGATTCAAGTGATTGCCGAAGAAGCTGAGAATGTGGGAATTGATTCAAAGAAGCTTGAAAAGGGTCAGGCACGACAGAGGTTCAAGGATGCTCAGGCAGCAAAAATGGCTATGAAAAAACAGTTGGAAGAAAAGAACAAAAGAACTGCAGCCATCAGGAAAGCAAGAATTGACCATTATAATTGGACAATGACAAGCAGAAGACTGCCTGAGAAGATCACTGATTTCAGAATCATCCCCAGGTCTAAACCACTGGCAATGAACGTCTACAGGGGGGATGATAAAAGGCATTTCGAGGTTCATGATCCCCTAAAATTTACTGACTTTGGGATCACTGAACTCGGTCCAATAATAGAAAAGAAGCAAAATGCGGCGGTTAAGGAGCTGATGAAGATGCTCAGTAAGAGGTATGAAAGACTGAGAGATACACTAGCACAACTGGGAATTCAGCCTGCCTTAACTGCACCACAAGGATCTCAACCACAGTCATCACAGGGTAAAAAAAAGAGGGTTGAGTTCCAGCCTGAGATAAAAGTGCCTGGACTCGAATGCAACAGGGAACTGCCTGAAGGTGTTAAGTTCGTAAACTGTCTGGTGATAGAAAAGCCTGAAAGAGGGCTATTCTTTATTGATGTCTATGGAAACCCAGCATTCCAAAGGTGGAGTGATATCGATCAGGCAGGAGTGGCTACAATGCTCAGCTATATTCCAGTGGCCTCTCAAATTCAGACTCCTGCAAATGCCAGGTTCTGTGCTGACTTAAATGCCAAGATAAGAGACCATCCTGACAGGGAAACACTCATTACCAAGAAAGTCAAGCTTGAAGCACTGGGAATCCATCTGGACTGACATCATTTTGATTTATCTTTTGTACTAGTGATAGGAACCTTGTAATTTGATTAATAAACGATGTATGTTTTGTTAAAATATCCAGTGTTCCTTATTGTATTCATTAGTACATTCAGTGTAAGAAGAAGCCATTTGCTCACTTACACTGATCAAACACTTAGGCTATTTGTATATCCAAATAGGGGGAGACTGTTGGGTTCAGTAAATACCCAAACCCCTTAATCTAGGATTTGAATAGAAAATAGCCCAAGTGTTTAGTCCGTTAAACACTAACAGGTCACTGAGTGCATAGTCTCTCAGTGAGTCATCTTCAGGATACTCAGTATGAGGCGAAGAAGAAGTCTCTCCACTCAGTAAGGCGGAACTTAAAGGGTGAAGACTGAGTCAAGAAGAAGATGATGGATTCAGTGAGTAATGACAATAACTCACTGAATCCCTAAGACTCCTCTCCAACTACTTACACTGAAGATAAACTGAAGTAGAAGACTGAAGGATGTAAAGACTGAAGAATGAGCGGGACATGGCGGGATAAGTTTGAATCAGATAAGACGAAGTACTTATCAACCAAAGTCAACTTTCCCTGAATGGCAAAAGATCAGGCTCAGTGTCATCACTGAACTTAGGAAAGTAGTCTTGTCTCTTACCTAGAATAGTCTTTGTAAACAGAGACAAAATACATTAGTATTTTGTCTTCTGTATGATGTCAATTTGTCACTTAGGAACGAGTCAAAAATCATACATGTATAAATAGCATAAGAGATGGAGTGAAAAGATTAAGCTTGTGAATTGTAAAAACACACATACACGCAAGCCATCTTTTCACTCCTCTAAATACAACTTTATCCCTGAGATAGCTCAGTGGGTTCTAAGAGTTGTGCTCAGACTTAGCCTGAGCTTAGAGAGGAGTCACCAACCTTTGTCATTTCAATCCCAAGTGCTATTCCGCAAGTACTTGGGTAACGTATTCTTTGCGATTCATTTCTAATAAGAATATGATGTTGAAAATTATCTAGTGTGTTTTACTTACGTTAATTTCAGTCATTGTTCACTATTAACTTGTTTTATATTTCTAAATTGTTTTAAACGATAGTGAACGAGGAACAACACCTTGCAAAAGAACCGCTAGAATGAGCGTAAGACCTTGTTGTTTCGTCAACATAAGCTCCTCTTCCGAGTCATCTCCATTAACCATCTCATCTCCCATAAGAGATGACACAACTCTCACTTTGGCTACTCCTACACCACCTCCACAATCACCTATCATCATCACTACTCCACCACCAACAAAGACTCCTAGCTCACCACCACCGACTCCTATCTAAACATCAAAATCACCATCACCTCCAAAATCTCCAACACTCATCCCATTAGAGTTATTCTCTACACCACCTACATCTCCAAATCCATTTTTGGAAGACTTGAAGAACTTGCCTCCTAGGCCCAATCATCCACCAACACTACCATCTTTTGGTACTATTGAGCGAATAGCTCATGAGTCTCCACGTCCATCTTTTGACCCAAACGCCCCGTTAGGGCCAAGACCTCTTCTTTTCCATCCCATCCACAAGGAAATCCCTGGTCCTTTGTATGGGGATCAACCACTACCTACAACATCAATGCCCTCTCATATAGAGGACATTGAGGAATCCATGTGGGAGGATCACCCCACCAAAGAAGAGATTGAAGCCGAGCTCAATCACCTCCACCAATTTTCCAATATGGTGGATTCCCATCTTAGTGATGCTATGCAATTGCAAAGTGCTTTGCTAGCTTCCATAATCACCACTCCAAACACCAACACCTCCACCTCCACCATTCAACCACCACAAAACCATGAACCATACTACCCTCTTAGACATGGTTGCTCCAATTGTGAGCGAACCACCAAAATCACCGAAAGGACCCGGGTGATGGTCCATGAGCTACAAGACGAAATGAGGTTCATCCTCAATCACATCCTAGAGCGCATCAATGCTCTTGCTCATCACCACCTCAATAGGAGGGTCCTAGTTTATTCTCTTTAAGCATTTTTATTTTTTTCTAGGCTTTTCTTTGTATTTTTTTATTTTCTAGAATAATTTTTTTATTTCTTGTACTAACACTTCATTGTGTTCCCTTTTCATGATTTTATATCATGAAAATTTTTAACAAATGAATGGTGTTTCTTATATTGTTGTTGCTTGTTACATGGTGTTTGAAAATGCTTGTGATGATGTTTATTACTAACAATTTTTGTTGTAGCTTTTTCACAATCATGTATCTTTCTCTTGACACCCAATTTAGGGGGAGCATTGGTCAAGGGGGAGATAATGACTCGAGCTCATTACATATTCCGCCTCGCATCTTCTTTTTGTTGAGACAAAAAGGGGGAGAAATATATAGAACTTGGTTATATTTGACTTTTATAAAAGTCAACTGAATACTTTGACTTTTTGAAAAGTCAACATCATACTTCAACTAATGAAGACTTTGACTTTCTAATAAAAAGTCAACTGCATACTTTGACTTTCTGAAAAGTCAACATCATGTCTAAATTGGACATACTTGCATTATCATTTTTATATTTCAAGTTCTAAAACTAATATTTTTATAACTATTGTACAATCTTTACATCTTTTATAAAAATAAAATTTAATATTTTGTCCTCAACAAAAAGGGGAAGATTGTTAATACAAATATCGTCATTAAACGTTATTTATATTTTATGATCTTTACCTAAGTTTTGTTAACGGCAAAAGTAAATTTAATTTTTATAAAGCTTAAAGCTTGTCAAGTTTAATAGATATTAAAACAAGCTTTTCAAATAATATCTTCATCAATCAAGCATTTACATTTTGATTAATCATATCTTGATATGACTATAAGTCATAATGTATGTTAGTATTTTTAGTTTAAGAATGTTTTGGTTTCTTAAAACAAAATATTACATATGTATTTTAACATGTTTCTAAAAATAGAAAAACAAACACATGACATCATGTAGTGCATCATAGAAATCCTTAGAAGATTTCACTAGATACTTTATGTAGATTTAGACTCTACATATCTTACACAATCTTGGATAGATATGATTGACTTTGGTAAGATTTTGGTGATCTTGCTGTCAGACCCCGGCGGCACCAATTATTAACACAGACGGAATCCTTTTGAGGGATCCGTGGTCCGTGGTGCCTGCTGAGTAATTTGGCTATAAATAACAAAGCCAAACCAAGTTGTTTTTCATCCCTTTCTATCATATTCTCATACATTCCTTCTCTCTAACATTTCTAACTCAGTTTCATATCATATTAGTGATCTCTTTTGTAGCAAAGAAGATCAAGGCATATTCAAGATTCAACAAGTTGTTGGAAGTCTTGTTTGTTTATTGTTGTATGATCTTGTGTTGATTCATACATCATTGTTGTAACAAACCATCATAATCTTGTGAGTGTGAGTGGTTAGTATTTTAGTCCTTAAAATACATTGTGTGTGGGAGTGGTTGTACCCTTGAAAAGAACTCGACATCTAGCTTAGTGTCGGAAATAGTGTGTAAGCGAAGTGTAAAGGTTTCTCCGCCGGTGAAAGGAGCTTGTTGACTAGTGAAGTTAAACTCTCGAATGTGAGACTCGAGGAGTGGAGTAGGGCAAGGAAAAAGATTTCTTGTAGACCGAACCACTATAAACAACTTGTCGTGGTTTGATTGTTTCTTTCCTTATCTACTCTTTATATATTGTTTGCATATTGATTATCATTCACTAACATATCTAAGATCAATATCAAATGATCTTTCAATAAGTTTCAAAACAAAGTTTTTAAGCGGTAAACTATTCAACCCCCATTCTAGTTTTCCACACTCTCTAATAAGAAATTAATATAAACTTTTATATACAATTATTAGTGTCGTTTAATTTTTCCCAACAAGTATTTTTTCTTTTCTTTTTTCACTTTTTTTGTCTGCACGAGGGTAGAGGTTTATTTTTATTTTTTTGCAGACATAAGTGATTTTTTTGATTTCTTACATCTTCTAAATTTCAGACATTGTCTTTCACTTTTTACCTCTTCTTTCACAAACCCTACATCTCTTTCGCAATATCTTACATTTATTTTACGTTTCGTCTGCTTTTTTACGTTTTCGTCAATTTTTTTGCATTTTGTCTGTTTTTTTGCGTTTTTGTCCAGTTTTTTTACGTTTTCGCCCACTTTTTTACGTTTTCATCTGGTTTTTTTTTTTTTACGTTTTCGTCCGTTTTCTTACATTTTCGCCCGTTTATTTTAAGTTTTCGTCCGTTTTATTACGTTTACGTTCGGTATTTTATGTTTTTGTCCGTTTTTTACGTTATCATCTGTTTTTTACATATTCGTCCGTTTTCTTTATGTTTTCGTACATTTATTTACGTTTTCATCCGATTTTTTATGTTTTCGTCCGTTTTCTTACGTTTTTGTCCGTTTTCTTACGTTTTCACATGTTTTTTTACGGTTTCATCCGTTTTTTGCGTTTTCGATCGTATTTTTACGTTTTCGCCTGTTTTTTTACTGTTTTCGTCCGTTTTCTTATGTTTTCATCCATTTTCTTACGTTTTCAGTTTTTTATGTTTTCGTTGGTTTTTTTCATCCGTTTTTATGTTTCGTCCGTTTTTTTACGTTTTCGTCAGTTTTCTTACTTTTTTTGTCCGTTTTCGTCCGTTTCCTTACGTATTCGCCGGTTTCTTTTTTACTTTTTCGTCCTTTGTAAGAAAACGGATGAAAACAAAAAGAAACAGACAAAAACTTAAAAAACAGACAAAAACGTAAAAAAAAAATAGACGAAAACATAAAAAACGGAAGGAAACGGACGAAAACGGACCAAAACGTAAAAAAACATACGAAAACGTAAAAAAACATACGCAAAGGTAAAAAAGCGGACGAAAACGTAAGAAAATGGACTAAAATGTAAAAAAACATACGAAAACGTTAAAAAACAAACGAAAACATAAAAAATGGACAAAAACGTAAAAAAAATGAAGCCAGAAACGTAAAAAAAGGTTGGAAATGTTAAAAAATAGACGAAAACGTAATATACCAGACAAAAATCGTATAAAAGAGATGGAAACGTAAAAAAACAAACGAAAACGTAAAAAAACGGACGCAAACGGACTAAAACGTAAAAAAACAATGAAAACGTAAAAAAGAGACGAAAACGTAAAAAAATGACAAAAACGTAAAAAACAAACTAAAACTTAAAAAAACATACGAAAAAGTTAAAAACATACGAAAATGTAAAAAACGGTCGAAAACGTAAAAAAAAAACAAAACGTAAGAAAAGTATTTATCCATTTGACCCATATGACAAAAAGATTTATAGCAAGAAAAAAAAAGGACGTAAAAGGTACTTCTATAACATAAAAAACAAACAGTCTTCTGGCATGTAGATGAAAACTTTATGTGTGCCTCTTCTTCCGCATATATGGTTTGTATATGAAGAGGTAAAAGCTCTGAAAAAACAAACGACACTTTAATCTAGTAAATACACCCCTGAGTGTGGATGGCTTACGTGATGTATCCATATGAGTGTTTCCGACCATTCTCCAAATACTCTCAAACGTAGTGCCTAATAAGATTCGAACTCTAATACTCAAAATATCTTGTGAAGAAGTTAAATGTGCGTTTAGTTGAAGGAAAACACATTTATTTTTCACAAAATGTTTTGTGGAAAATAAGGAAAACAGATATCGCGTTCAAATAAGCATTTTTCAATAAAATGTTTTGCAAAACACAAAATCTCCTATTTTCTAAATTAACAATGAAAATTACAAAACAAATTTGAATTGTTTTCCTTTGTAATACCCAACCTTCTCCTTCTTCAAAATAGAAAATACAAACATCAACTAAACGCGTTTTTTATATTTTCAAGTGTTTTGTGAAAATAAACTTCCTTTTCAATTTTTTACAAAATTAGAAATAAAAAAAAAAAAAAAAAAAAAAAAATTTTTTCTCCAACTAAACACGAAATGAGATCCTCTCTGAGAGGATCAACTTGACTCAAGTTGGATGATTGTGAGTCATTGAATTTGATATAATGGCTCAAATCAAAAGAACTTCTTTTGATTTGAGCCATTATATCAAATTCAATGGCTCATATATATTCCCATCTTAAGTCTAGTTATCATTTCAACTTGAGAGGATCCATTCCACTAAACACACCCTAAGTGTCTTATTTATAGACTATTTGGTGGCAATTTATTTTTTATGTTGTTATTTGCTGAACCTTAATCTTAATCCTTAGCCATTTGAAGCTTGTCTTTGTATGTAGATCTCGTAAGGGACTTGCCAATTAACCTTTTTAACGATACTTTTATATTAAAGGACTAGTATTAAAAAGTTACCAAGAAGCTAAAATGTAAAAATTAGATTGGTCAAATGAGGGAAAATTTTTTTTTTGAGCCTACTTGGATTGATTGGATTCTGAATGGTATGGTTATAACAATTCATTGTCATTTTGTTTTTGCTTCTAATTGCTTGCTTGAGTGTTTCTAATAAAATTCAGGCTGTTCAAATGAAAAATTAGATAGCCTATACGAGCTACTAAAATCTTTTTGGACTATTTGTCCAACAACATGTTTTTAATTAGGGTCATGTTTGGTAAAAGTAGTAGTGAGCAGTAGCAGTGAGCTGTGAGCACAACTCACAACTTCTTAAAAAAATATTAAAAAAATGAACATTCTTAAAAATAGCAAACCTCAATACTTCTTTGCCAAACGAACAACAAAAATAAAAAAGATCATTGTTCATCGCCCTAAAAAATTCTAAAAAGCTTCGCGCCAAACATAGTCTTTATTATTTTTATAAAAAGAGAAAGTCTAGATCTACATAAAACTCCATTCGCAGCAGGTGAATGGTTTTTTGTGAGATGTGAATCCCACATAAAACCAATCATCCGCTGATATATCAGCGAGTGAGAGTTTTGAGTGGAGTTTTTATCATATAAAAAAGTAAACAAAACAATCACATTTAAGTATGACTAGAAAAGGGGCTAGATTGTCGTCTAGTTACTAGAATAATGGCCCAACCATAACTCTTAATTAAATGACCCTATAAGATTAAATGATATATTACGTGTTAACAAATCATTTAAAGTGTTAGCCTATTTTCGTTGTCCAAAAAGGTGATATTAAGTACTTATTTTTTTATTGGTCACGTTCGCTAAGTTAGTACAGTAAGTTTTATGATACAAAGTCGGAATCAAACCTTTTTTAGTAGATCATGTCACCTAAGAGCACTGGGTACAGTGGTGTCAAAGTGTGGTGCCAAGCTCGTGCCAAACTGCCACGTCAGCAGTTTTTGAGTTTGGCACCAGAAACTGTTTGGCACCACATTTCTGGGGTATCCGTTGGCACCAGAATTTCTGGTGCCAAACTCTTTTTTTTTTTTTTTTTATAAAATTTAAAAACAATATATCCTAAAATTACTTTATTCATAAAAAAAACATTACAAGAAATAAAAAAAACAATAAACTTAAAAAAACATAACATAATTATTCTTGTGAATATTTTGCCCGGATCCGTGCTTGTTGGGCCCTCACGATTGACGCGTTCATCGGATCGAGCGTGCTTGTGTCCATAGATAGCACCCGCATATCTTCGGCTATCCTTTGAGTTTCGATTAAATCGACCCTCGCTCGAGACTCCCGCTCAAGAACATCTTGCTTCATTTTTCGCTCCAACTCGTATTGTTTTTCCATCATTTGTGAAAACATTTCCGGGTTTGAACCGGAACTTGCGGTCGAGTTAGACGAACGTTGGCTCTTTGCGATCCGGTACACCCCGTCCGGCCTTGGCAATGCGTCTGGTCCAAAATGCTCGGGATCCTCTTCCGTAACCCGAAGACGATTACGTCTTGCATTTGTTGAGTCCGGATTTTTCCACTTATGCTTGTCCTTCAAAAACTTCCAAGCCGACGAATGTTTAAAATCGCCATGATATCGTTTGTACAAAGTGTGGCAACGTTCCATGAAATCCATATCGTTCTCCCCACTCATAACAGCCGTTTCATTCACAATCGAATTAAACTTCCCGACACAACGATTCATCGGAATCCACTTTCCGGTAAGCATGTTCTTGGTACGAGTTACAAACTTTTGTTTTTTTGCTTCCTTGTTGTAAGCTTCCAAAACTTTATACCAAAACGTTTCATTACCTTGATCCGCATCGACTTTTGGATCCTCGGATACTTGAATGTAACTTTGCGCCAAAAGTAGTTCTTCTTGGTCGGTCCATGCGTTACGCGATCGTTGCTGGGTCTCGGCTTCCTCTTCGGTTGTTGGTTGTTTTTTTTTTCGTTTTCTTTGCCTTCGCCGGTTCCTTCATTTTTGTTTTTTTGGACGTGGGGGTCGGGATGACCGCGTCCTCTTCGGATTCGTCTTCGTCAAGAAGGTGGAACGATTGGTGGGACGATCTTGGTTGTGATTCGTTTTGTTGTTGTTGTTGTTGCATTTTCCATTGAGAAAACAAAGCGTATTCTTCGGGATTGACGCATGAGTTTTGTTGAGAAAACGAAGGAAAGTATTGTTGTTGGGTGTTCGGATTCGGATTCGAAGACGAACCGATCATTTGGTTCGATGGATCGTTAAGCATTCGATTGATCCAAGGGGTGTTGTTGGGATTCATTTTCTTGAAAAAATATTGAAGTTGAGATGTATTTGAAGTGTGTGTGAAGTGGTATAAGTGATAAGGTTTATATAGGATTTGAAAGTGGGTAAAAGTGTTAAAAAAGAGGTCAAAAATTCAAAAAAACCTAAAACTAGCCGTTTGGTTTAAATTCCAACGGCTATTTTTTTTTAAAAAAAAAAAAAAAAGAAAAAAAAAGAAAAAAAAAAACGTTGGCTGTTATATTTGGCGCGAGGCCTCTTGGCGCGACAGAGGTAACGGTGCGCCAAACTTGGCGTCGCGCCAAACTCGTTGGCACCAAGTTTGGCACCACCGTACCTCCTGCTCTAAGGGGGGAGGGAGTCCAAGTTTCGTACCCTAATACCCTGAGGGTGCCACGTCACCTCTATCCAATAAAAACCTTCCAACTCAAAACTACCCCAATACTACCCTAACACTACCCTAACTAGACGGAGTGGTACCCGATCCTACCCTAACCCAAAATTTCATAAAAAGACAAAAAAAAAGAGAACAAAGCTTGCAAAGTTCGGGTTCTGAACTCGCAAAATGAAGCCGAAGCCCTTACCCGACCTACACGGCACGGTGTAGCCGGTCGGGTTCACGAAACCGCCCCCCTTACCCGCTCCCACTCCGTCTTCTCTAACTTAATGAAATCAATTGTTACTTTTAGTACACGTGTGTGCGTGCAAGTTGCTACAACGCTTAGAAATTGATTAGTTAAACTATTAATTTAATTTACTAGTT
Source organism: Chrysanthemum seticuspe (assembly GCA_019973895.1). Classification (NCBI taxonomy): domain Eukaryota; kingdom Viridiplantae; phylum Streptophyta; class Magnoliopsida; order Asterales; family Asteraceae; genus Chrysanthemum; species Chrysanthemum seticuspe. The sequence continues at coordinate 271,729,995 of BPTQ01000001.1, read as the reverse complement.
ATAACATCTGTGCACGCACATGATTTTGACAAAAAAAATTATTATGTATTAATATTAAATATTGTGTCTTTAAAGGTAATTGCATATAATTATATAGTTATAAGTTTCGTGCACGCACAAAGTTTACACATAAAAATGTCTGTTAGGTAACTCAAGATTTAATTTTATTTAGCTGACAAAGATGTTGATATTATTATTTAAATTTCACTACTGATATTATGTTATTAGTTATACACAGATTCAAGTTTAATATCATATAATTAGTGTTGATAAAGTTAAAGTATACTTATTTTATAATGAGCGTTGATATTATGTTGATGTTTTATAAAAATGTTTTTCTAGATAGCATTATATAAATAAATAAGAATTACATTAATCATTGTTTAAAATGTAAACTCGTGTTCACGTAGGTTATTTTAAAAATAAAATAAATGAGTCCTTATTGAACGTTTATAGTAAAAAATTGATACTTATAATCTTATGTAAAATTATATGTTGTTATTTTAAAACAACATATACATTGTATTTTTTAAGATACGTATAAAGTATAAGGGGGTATTTGTTTATAATCCAAAGTTATTAAAAAACATGGAGGTTTATAATATTACACTTAACTCTATATAATTAAAAAAAAATCAACCACTAAAGTTTTATTAATTACCTCATCTTTTTTTAAGTTTTTTTTTTTCACAAATTTGACACCTATATTTTTTATATGTTTTTTTTATCAACCAAATTTTTCCACCAAATTTATTAAAGTTTGACCAAAATCAATTTAATTTTGACTTTTATTAACCAATCACATCACATGATTTTGCTTAGTAGCGAAATTGAGCTCTCCTATTGGCCCAATTTTTTTTTCAATGAGAAGGGTTTTCCAAAAATACTCCGAAATGATGTAATTTTTTTATTATATAATATATAAATATAAAAGATGAGTAATATAACAGTAAATCATAAATTGTATCAAACGCTGGGTATCAAATTTTTATATACGTTACACGATCACATCCCTTTGTTTAAAAGACATAAGGAGTCATAGGTGTTATACTCTATTTTTTGAGAACTATGTACTCAAGCAAAACGGAGGTAATTTTTTACGATTTTTATGATGGACTTTGGCTTTTTGTTTTGTAGTTTTGAGAAAAAAAAGTGTGCGGTAAATATGTCTAAAGAGAAAAGGTATTAGGGACAATTTTTATTTTTTTGAAAGTTGAAATGTTGGAAGCAAAATTTTTTTAAAGTGGACGGTGTAGTTTGGTTTAAAGTGCTAAAGTGCCCGATGCAACATGTTAAAGGCAGGTTATAGGAAAATTTGATTCCTATAGCACAGTTAACTGCACCGTGCATCATGTTATAAGCGCGAAAGTTATACTAATAATGCACCATTTTTATTTTATTATTATTATTATTATTATTATTTTTTTTAAGTGAGGTTTTATTTTTGTGATGTGTTATAGAAACACTAAAAGAAAGGGAGGTTTTGACGTTTTGTGTAATTATAAAGTAAAAGCTGACGTGAGGCACCTATAACTTGCACGATAGCTTGGGATATATAAAATTATATAATTTTTTGTTCAAACAAATTACACCAATAAACGTATTTTTTGACGCTCTCTGACTTGATATATGTTTTGTTATGTTTCGTTAGTCTTTTTTAACAATTTTTTTGGCAAAATATCGTAATATATTCGCAACAAAAAAATTTTCTTTCATTAGCATAAAAAAGGTTATAACTCAAAAGAAAAAGAAAAAAATGAATATTGCGAATTAATTACGAGTATTACGAATTTAATAAATACTTTCTGTATCCTGACAAAGCTTTTTTTTTCCTACTTTTATGTCCCCAATTACATTTTTTCTACTTTTTTTTTTTTTTTTTTTTTTTTTTTTTTTTTTTTTTTTTTTTTTTCGTGACACTATTTTTATCTTCTCATTAATTAATAAATATCCTTGTATTATTTTCAATTTTACCATACGAATTTATTACGAAGTTATTGCGAAATTTAATCACGAATTTAATAAATAAAAATACAGATTTCTTGATTTTTTTAAGCTATAATAAATACATCTATTATGGTGGTTTATTAACAGGTTTATAAAATTATGAAGATGTCTAAATATTTGTAAACCATAGTGAAATCTATTTCAAGCTTGTGTGTCAGGAAAATGTTTAAAATATTGAACCTTTTCATAATTTAAATCATTTGAATTATATGAGATGTTTATAAAACTTAAAAAAGGTTTGTACATAATGAAGATAGATTTATAAAATAAAAAATTTAGAAATTAATGTCACAACACAATTATAAGAGCACAAGGTATCATGGATACCAATAACACGTTATTGGTATGCCACCTCAGCGCCACATCATACACCTTACAATAACATACCAATCACTCAAACACCCCTCCCTCATAACACATCACTAACATGTTATTGGGTCCCACAAAATACCCTCACTAAAAATATTCACTCACTCACAATATAATAAAAAAAAGAAAAAAAAAATAGCAAAAGGTACACAATTTTTCTCTTTGGCGTGAGCCAATCTAATGGCTCATTTTTCTTTGGCATTAATTTGGCTCATTTGCATGATATGGTTTAGCATGTTATTGGTTCAAAATAATTGCATTTGGCGTGTTATAAAACAACCATACCTTTTTCTCTAAACGTTTAGAAAGATTTATAAGAGTGGATGGCCTAATAGAGTACAAATGTACAATCAATAGAAGAAAAAAGAAAAGGAAAAATGTAAAGAAAGAAAGAGCAGGATTATAGGGACCCAAAGTGTGAACTTACCGTTGAATTCAAGACTGTATACGTATTTTTCCAAGCAAAGTAAAAAGTCAATAATAAGTAAATAAATAAGCAAGCAAAGGGCAAATCAGTAGTTTTGTGATGATTACCCCCTTCTTCCTCCCATTCCATGTTTCAAAAATAGACAGAAGTTATAGTTTTAACTTCAACTCAAACAAACAAACGTGCTCTCCTCATCTAACTTAACATTCTCTCTCTAGAAACACACACACACGCATATGGTGTGTTTGATTTTTCTCTCACCTAATATCGAAAGACTCGTTTCATTTCCATACACTGCACTATAACATTCCAACTTTTTTTTTTTATAAACTTATCATATTTGTTATATAAATCTTCAATTTCAGTTATGTTCATCAACTATCTAACCTCATAACAAGGTATTAACATTTCTATACACTTATATATACATTAATTTTTTTTATATACTTATTTGTTTTAATTGGTTCAAAATATGCTGATTATGTCTATGTGATTAGGATTAAAAATTTTATTCTAATTATGTTACTGAAGAATATACCATTTCACAGGTTTATAGATTTATTTCGGGCAAATCGCATTAAAAAGTACTATACTCTAGGCCAATTTAAATTTTGCGGAAGATAACTTTTTGTGCAATGTAAGTTTTTCGAGATTTTTTAAAAGTCATTTTGGCTAAAATTATGACCGATAGACTCTTTTGAAAAGTCAGAAACCTTACATTGGGAAAAAACTTAACTTCGATACCTTAAACGGAGAAACAAAATAAGTTGAGCCGATAATTTAAATTGTCTTAAGTATAGTACATTTTTGTACGATTTGCCTAACTATATTTGATAAATTATGTATGAGTTATTATTGTTACGATGGGATGAAATTTTGTTTGTTTGATAAGGCGCGTTGAATTGGCATGTGTTGATGTAGAATTTGGTAATGAAAGGAATAGTTGACCAATTCATAAGTTACAGTTGGCTATATTTGATGGATTTAGCTGTTTCTATGACTTTTCCTATTTTAGTTGGAGTATTTTTATTGTTCATTTGTTTGTAAGAATGGCCGACTAATCCATGGTGTTTGAGCCCACCGCCACACAGACTCAAACATGGTAAATATCTCCCATTTTTGGGAATGTTGGCGTGACAACTTCGTAGCTGTTTACATCTAGCCGGAATTCAAGTTATTTTTAACGGGCTCATGTTAATGAACTTATTTGTTTCAGTCGCTTCATATTTTGTTAACTATAGATTAATTTTTGTGGAATTGCTTATTTTTAACCGTATTATATTTGGTTCATTTTGCGATTATTTTAATGAATTTGTATTGTCCATTTTTACGAGTTATTATTGTTTCGATCGGATGATATCTTGTTTGTTATGGTGATGCAGTAATGCACCTTGAATTAGCTTTATCTGTTTATGTTAGTGAAAGTACTTGACCATTTCATAAGTTCCCGTTGACTATTTTTTGACGAGGTTATATAATGCAATGGCTTTTCGTGTATTAGTTGGAGTATTTGTTTATAAAAATCAAACACTGTTTATTGTACTTCTGACTTCGTTATGTTTCTGAATAAGTAAGATTATCGTGTATTCGTGTGTGAAATCTGTTAAGTCAATAACAGTTATTAGATTGCGGATCGATGTATTTGAAATTTTGAAGGCTAATAATTAGTCTTGAATTACAGTTAATGCTGCTTGTTTGAATTCAAACTTGGGAGATCACTTTGTATAATCGCAATAATCATGTATTAATGTGGTTCTGTTTTGAAACAGGAGTTAAGTTTTAATCATTTGACACCTTTTGTTAGTGAACGACGCCATGGTGGTAACTTATAATGATTGTCGAATTTTTAAGAATGAAAGGATACATGACAAATAGGTTTGTTATTGTTCTCGGGTGATGTCAGCATTATAAATAAGTGTCTTTGTGGTTAAGTGTGAAGAAATGGCGGTAACTGGATTGCGTAAGGCTTCGGTGCCTGATGTATATCTTGGTGAGAATCATTCTCTATTATCAAGGAGGTGTGTAAATAACGAGAGGTTAACAACTCGGACATCCTCCATTAGGAAAATGTGGCGAGATCTTGAAAGTGAGGGTAGCGTTAAAGAAAATGGAAAGCAGCAGATGAATGGCGTGCGTACTGGTCCTGAAAGCCCATGCTCGACTTCTTTGGAAAGCATGGAATGTTTGGAAATGTCGACGGATGCCAATGAAATTGAAAATGAGTGTCCGCGTAACCAAATAGAGGGACAAATTGGACAAGAGGATGATAAGGCATTATGTGTGCAGCACTCGTCTTTTGATGTTCCAGAAAAAGATCGAGTGAGGAAAATTTTCCATGAGTGGGGAAGCAAAGGATTTGGGGGCCGTACACGTATGAACAATGGTTCAAGGGCACAAAGGATTGGGGAAAATGAATGCAAGAGGGTGAGGATAGTGAGGGAGTGGATAGAATCAAGCACTCAACAAGGAGACACTTGTCGGGGTAGTTCAGAAGAGCCAGCTTCAGAAATTGGTTCTCCAATTGCACGAACTCAAGATGGAACAGTGGATAGTGGGACTGGTGCTCGGAGTTCTATCCGTAGAATATTTGGCAGACAGGCTCTTATTGACCTGTTAAAGAAGTTTGAGAGAGAGAGGCAGAGCGAGATTGCGGGTTTGTTGGAGACTCATTGTGTTTCAAATTTTGCGCATCGGCACCGAATTCAGGTGCGCTCTTTTGTCTATGCTGCAATTACACAATTATGTTGGTTGTTGTTATGTTTGCTGCTACGACATATGTTTTCGTAATATGAACCTACCATCACCATCCAAGAGCACCAAGAGTGAAAAAAATGATAAATTCAAACCTTAATAACCTAATACAAGTTTGCATTGTTATATAAGTTTTGTTTGGGCTGAAGTAAATCTAAGACTGTGTAATTGTATCTACTGCTACTTGGCTAGTGCCATGGCACCAGAGTCTTATCAGTATTAAAATACGTTGTTTTAGACACTATCACTTGTTAGGATGCTTCATCCAATAAGCTTTATTATGCTCCCTTATGTCCAAAGCTAGAGTCCAATCTTGCCAGAAAGTTTTTTATTTAAGCTTGAGTTAAACTTAGTCTAGAATGCTGGTACTCTCAAGTCTCAAACCTTAATAACCTAATACAAGTTTGCATTGTTATATAAGTTTTGTTTGGGCTGAAGTAAATCTAAGACTGTGTAATTGTATCTACTGCTACTTGGCTAGTGCCATGGCACCAGAGTCTTATCAGTATTAAAATACGTTGTTTTAGACACTATCACTTGTTAGGATGCTTCATCCAATAAGCTTTATTATGCTCCCTTATGTCCAAAGCTAGAGTCCAATCTTGCCAGAAAGTTTTTTATTTAAGCTTGAGTTAAACTTAGTCTAGAATGCTGGTACTCTCAAGTCTCAAACCTTAATAACCTAATACAAGTTTGCATTGTTATATAAGTTTTGTTTGGGCTGAAGTAAATCTAAGACTGTGTAATTGTATCTACTGCTACTTGGCTAGTGCCATGGCACCAGAGTCTTATCAGTATTAAAATACGTTGTTTTAGACACTATCACTTGTTAGGATGCTTCATCCAATAAGCTTTATTATGCTCCCTTATGTCCAAAGCTAGAGTCCAATCTTGCCAGAAAGTTTTTTATTTAAGCTTGAGTTAAACTTAGTCTAGAATGCTGGTACTCTCAAGTCTCAAGCCTATCTAGAAATTGAACTCTAATTTCAGGGCGTAGATTGTTTACTTTTTGGCGAGGACACTTTAATCGCAATGGTGAGCATGCAAAACGTGCGATGATGCATATTGGTGTAATTGTGATGGTTTATGGTCATGGTGCATCTCTACTTGAATGAAATTTAGGAATTAATTTTGTTAGCTTAGACTGTGTAATCATTACACAGAGTATTTGGTAATATCGCTTCTGGCATATTGCCCCCTTAATGTTATTTAAGACCTACTATGATGCATAATTGTTGATCTAATGCCATGATTCTATTGTAGTCATTGCTCAAAGGTAGATTTTTGCGGAACCAAAGATTTGTAGAAGTTGAAAAACAGAGATCTGTTGCAGCAAGTGACTTAGGCCTATTGAGGAAAACACATGCTGTAGCTGATATAAGGTGCTGTATTTCTCATTTCTCTCTCAGTTTTTGTGTCTGTTGGTCTAGTAATTTGGATTCGTTGTAAATAAAGTTGGATTGTTTGATCTATTATGTTTAATTGCTAGCTGCTAGGGATGACTATTTGATGGTAGATATTTCCTGGAAGTCCCATAGTAGCTTTAGCTACAAATTTTCTGCTAGAATTTAGGAACTGATATGTTTCCCTATTGCTCAAGCATGTTTTATTGGAGTAAACTGCAAACATAGTATTAATACTTCATAATTTTAGGACCCTATCCGTAAAATGTCATCAAATAGAATCATAAAAAAACATCGCATTTAATAAAGTTTGCCACGTTTAGGTTCCTGGCTTTCTGTTGATGGATTTGCATGTAATCCTATTGTTGGTGAAATACTAGGACACACCACATTTATGTGTTGTGTAGTTTACTGATTTCAATAGTCAACTCAAATTATTCAACTAAGTGTTTAAACGATCTTAGAAACTCTAAATGATATGAGTACAAGCAATGTGCATAAATTAAAACCAGGTGCTAAATCGATTCAGTATTTGTTGATGTACAGTTTACTTAATACTGATAGAAAGTTTAATGTAGGGGATATGTAGTAATAACGAACACTGTGGATATACTTAACTCTCTGAAAGGCGTGTGAACACTTTCAGATCGAATCAATTCGGTGGTTCTACCAAATTATTCAATCGGATACAATTCAGAGAATGAGAATTTTCTGTATGTGTGTGTCTGAGATATTTTTGAACCAGTAGAAAATATATGACCAAATAAACCGTATATAACTATGATACGGGATAACTGCCAAAGGCAGTTTTAGGATTCACAAGTTGTCAAGTTTTGTCCCTTAATTTCCGAAAGTTAATTTCTGAGGAACATAACTTCAGCAGAATCAAAGCTTCAGCAGAATCATAGCTTCAGCAGATTCTTAACTTCAGCAGAATCCGTCAGCACGAATTTCAGCAGAAGTTTTTACATAACAACTGAAAAAAAATTTTTCCAGCCAGGGGCTCTGCCCCTTGGACCCTGCCAGGGGCTGCCGCCCCTTGGACCCTGCTACCAGGGGCGCTGCCCCCGGACCCCCGTCCCTTAGGGGCTTTGCCCCTAAGATCATAATAAATTCAAGTAGGTGTGCACTCCGCACCTCCAAACCTAAATGATGTATTATCATGATAAAATTGGTCAAAACAAGTTAATCCAATTACACTAAAATATCCAACATTTAATTTATCAGAGTAGTGACGACAGTAAGAAAATTGAATAGTGTTTAAACACTACCATGATTAATCGTTATTAATAAACCACAACCATAGTTGAAGTGAGTCATTTCCTTTCCTCCATGTCAGCACTAGGTGCACATGGCATGCCATGGTGGATTCAGTCATTACTATTTCTAGATAACTTGGTGGAAGCTAATGACGGTAGCTAAATTGTCAAGAAAATTTCAATTTAGTGAGCTGATTTGTAAAAGCAACTCACATTGATTCAAATGTAGTAGCAGTGGAACTATGGTTTTTTCTAGATTTTACCTTTGTTAATACCGTATTACTAAAAAACTTTTTCTGAAATTTCCAGATAATACGATGTCAACTGTGTAGTGAAGCTTATAGCTGCCGCATCAATATAGTATAGCCTTTTTAATGCTTATACTACGTACTTAATTTTTTTATTAGTGGGATATTATAGTAAACTAACAATCCTTACTTGAAACAGGAAAGGCTTCCTCTCCAAGTTGAATAACTATGAGCATGTTACAGAGGGTGCCCATTCTGACTCTGACACTTCATCTGACAATGACTTGCACGTCCACACTGGAGAAGTTGAAGAAGTTGTTCTGGAGAAACCACATGAAATCGGTGAAGAAATTGAGACAACCAATTTAAATTGTGATCCGAAATCCCTCAATCCTCAAGGTGTTTCTCCAGTAGGAGAAAGGTATGATGCCCAGTTTGACTCTGACTCTAACGCCCCATCTGACAATGACACAAGGTATGATCTCATCGAAGAATCTGTAGAAATTGTTGAGGAGATTCCAAATGAAATTGACGAAGAATTTGACACACCTAGTTTAGCAAGGGACTTGGAAGCACAGAATTTACACAAATTTGTTTCTCCGCAAGAGAGAGAGAAGCCTGTCGAGTTCACCGAAACTGTAAGCCAGGATCATGATTCAGTGGAAAGAAATCAAAGTAATCATAACATGGAATTTTCACAAGTAGCATCGGGCACTGAACACCCAGAAAATGATGCTCTGACAGAAGTAGACAAAGTAATGCTTAATCAATTTCAATATAATAAGCCATCTGTGAGTTTGCCATTATTACGAACCAGCACAGAAAGCTTCAATTGGCAAGAAGCTTCCACGCAGGCAGAAGAATGGCAGGACTCAGTTTCTGAATATGAAGATGACGATGATGGATGGTATCAGGAAACCATTAGGAGTGATTTTCAAGAATCACTTGAAGAGTCGTATGACAATGTTGAGGACACCACAGAAAGTTGGTTTGGTGGAACTTCCTATCTGGAAGCTGCTCTTGCCGGCAGGAGTAATACCTTCTATTCGTCTGATGATGGTAATGGCAGCAAGGTTGAACTCAGAGAACTTACAAGCAGGTAGATTATACACTTATTACCATCGATTTACTTTCGTTTTTCATATAATTATGTAGAAGTGTCTAATTAAGAATATCATCCATTATGTAGGAGAAGAGTCTCTAATCTTCTTCAAAGTGATTTTGGTGCAAGACTCGACCTGCTGATGCAATCATATATGGATAGACAAGATCGAGTATCTGAGTCGGAAAATGGATGGATGCAAAGTCTAGATGAGAATGCAGGTGGCATAGAGGCTGTTGATGGTACTGAAGGTGCACATCCGTCAACATTAGTCAGGACACAAACACAAGGGAACAATGACTTGCAAGGTGCAACTGATGTGCGAATCCCAGTTATCCATCAGCACCTTGGAACTGTGAGTCTTCTCTTCTCAATGAAACCTGCAAACTTTTTCAATGCTAGAAATAGAGTCTTACTGATTGCAAATATAATATTTTTCTCTCATTTTGTTTTCAAAATTGATATAAACCATAAACAACCTATGTGACATTAACATTTTTCACTTTACTGATGCTTAATCAGTTTTTACATGGATTTTACAAATGGAAGAACATTCATGCCCTCGAGCCGTTGACTATTTAATCTGTTTTTGGGATTGTCCTTGTGACACAAGACTGTTTTACAAGTTATCATTTAATAATGGTTCATCTGTTGCAGGAACGGGAGATCATCAATGGCTTAAGGAATGATTTGAATGCGCTTCATGAAAGGATGAATGACATGCAGAGGATGCTGGAGGCTTGCATGGATGTGCAATTTGAGTTGCAACAATCAGTTCGGCAAGAAGTTTATTCAGCTCTGAATCGGTCAATATATTCAGGAGGTCTGCCTTCCTTGCAGTTTTACTCCGTCTACATTCTTCCACATTTTATTTATTTACAAATTTCTAATTTGTTCACACTAAAAGATAAATGTAAACTGCATTTACAATTTGGGACTTAGTTTGCACGGTGATCAGACTTTATACATAGCATATCCGGACATATAGACTATAGCTCATAAAACATATACATAATCATGGAACAGATCGACAAAGGAAGTATGGGCATTTATAAGTCTGATTCTTTTATCTTAAAGTTTATTCTTTCGTGATTTATTTGCTAAAGCGATCTCTTATATGATGCAGGAGCATGTGAAGATGGTATATCCAATGATCATTCTGCATCAAGCCCTGGAAAGGAAGGAGCTTGCTTTTTATGTTGTGACAATGGTTTTGAATCTTTGCCCGATAGGTAACAACATTTTTGAGCAATTTTGTCCAAACTCTAAACATTTAAGATTGATTCATCAGACCATTAAGTTATTCATAATTGCTCAACCTCAACCATGTTCACCCAGGTCTATGCACATGTATATATGCTCAAAATGTGCCGAGAAAATAAACTGGTCCAAGCTAAAGGAGAGTGCCAGGCACTCCCAAGTTTAGTTGGATACGTGTTTTGTAATGCAAGTTTTAACACGCGAGAATGAATAATAGAGAAAGAGATTTAACAGTTGGAAAGAAAGATAAGTGTTTTTTTGATCAGGTAAAGTCAGATAATAAAGTTGGATCTCATTGTTTATATACTTTATATCCCCCTCGCTGATATTTTATTGTTTCTTTGATATACGACAGGTCCTTCGGATCATTGATCTTGTTTATAGTAACCCAAGACTTTCTTTAAGGCTTTGTTTGTTGATAAAAAGCTAAGTAACGTCATGAAGGTGTGGCGATGATGACAAAACTCAGAACAACCTAATACTTACTTCCAAAGTATAAGTTACTACAGTATAACATTGTTGCTTTCGGTTTGGGAACATTTGGATTTGTTTTTAACCTCTTACCGGGAGATGATACAAATTAATTATACAATCATTTTATACTTTTGTTTTGCAACATCTAATGAATCCACATGAGGAACTCGTGTTTCTCAAATTTGGCTCTAGTCGAATATACATATCCACATCCACACACGCATGACATTAGTACTTTGTGTCTATGTATGCCGTATGTAAACAAATGCCTATCACGTTAGATATTCTAATTGAATAGCAACAAATTGTTGGTACCAACATGATTAAACTTCCTATAAGGGTAAATGTTGGGTTTATTGCTTCGTAGAACTAGGTCTATATATACCAAACTAGTTCACAGATTTTGACCAAAGTGTGAAACTTCTATGGTCGTAATATTTTTTTTTGAACGGCAAAGATTTATAGAATGAAGCTAGCAAGGAGCTAGCACAAAATTCTATGGTCGTAATATTCTATGGTTGTAATATGAATATATAGGTTGTATGTGTTATTAATTTCGATCAGCAAGTTACCCGACATGGTTCGGTTTGTCTTTCAGCTGATGCTATGGTCGAAGTTTTTGTTTGCATAGAGAATTAGTATGTGGTGAGGAAGTATTTTGATTAACGAAGTTATATATGTATGGTTCCAAGTAACTCTATCACAAGGTTCAAATATCTATTCTTTGCTTTAAATTTGGTCAATCATATAAGTTTAAAACCTTGCTATCGTGGTTACTATCTATGCTTAAGTGCCATAGATCTTTCACTATTTAAGTTACGTATGAGTTGGAATAAAATTTTGGTACGCTACTTACGATAGCAATTGCGCAAACATATCATATCCTTCTTGGAAGTGTCCCTAACCGTAATAACCAGGGCCGTCCCTTTGATTTGAGTGCCCCGGTGTGAAACTACGAATAAGGCCTCTTAAATCACGAAAATCTTAACTATTATGAAAAATTCAAAACATAATATACTTAGCCATATATAAATATTAATGGATATATTTTAAATCGGAGTCCCCATCACATAATAGTATTTAAAAAGGGCTATAAAAATTTAAGTTAGACACGTATATATATACTTAGACAGAGTAAGGATCAAATGAGAAGTAAAATGAAAATGAGAAGGGTGAGAAGAAACCACAACCGCACATTTCAGATGCACCTAAAGAAATAGATGCATCTCTCCTTAAATTTCTCATCCTCATTTGAAATGTGTGGCTGAAATTTCTTCTCATTCTTATTATTTCAATTTCTCTTCTCACTAGATCTCTTCCCTACTTAGACATATATAAATATTAATGGACATACTAAATCGGAGGCCTCTTTACAAATGATAATCATGTGCGGTTGACCCATTTGCAAATGCTAATCGCCGCCGCTAGTAATAAGAAACTAACTTATTTGTTGGGTAAACTTATCTCGACAACCAAGTTAGATACTAAAAGTAGATTATGCCAACAAGATTGGTATTGATAGTAAGAAAATGGGGATTGATATTTACACGGAAGAAATTACTTCACCCACATAAAATATATGAAATTTTACTTTTATGCCCTCCTAGACCATTCGCTACTTGTGAAGTGCTAACGTCCTAATTCCGGTGGAATTTCATCTCAGCTCTTTTCTCAATGGTGCACCAATATGTTTAGGTTATATATTCTTATTCATTCTCTATTTGTTTCTTTCTATCATTTATCCGATTTAAAGATGAAAACTGATACCTCAAGGTCCACAACAGTTGTGACCAATCTAATTAGGTGGTTGACGTTGCATGATTCAATTCTTTTGAATTGTGAATCTCGGATCACTGCCATCCACCCACCAATAGTTGCCATGTATATAAGAAATGGGTAGGATCAAATGAAAAATGCATAGAAAACTGTGTTGATACACGAAAAATTATAGTCTGTGAAACGAGACAAAGTAGTTGCTAGCTCCGGTGGTATCGAACGAGTATATATTAACCGTTGTATCATCATGTGTTACTCGCTCATTTAGCTAACTATAACTATGCTTTGTCTTCGTCATTTTCTCTCGTGTCTTCACGGATTTCTTTTAATGTTAGATCTGATAATAATATTTGTACAATAGGTAGATTTGAACCGGTGAGTTTCCAAGGTGACTGTAGATTTTGAACGATGGATTAATATGGACGATTGATATTTTTGTTGTAACGGCTTCCGTCGGGTAGATTGTGGTGAAAATGGGCGGCGATTTGATGTTGGACGAATAGAAAGTTTAAGAAGATTTAGAAATGAAGAGTATGTGGCAAAAGATCAAAAGTACTATAGTTGGATAGAAAGGTTGGGAGGGCAATAATGTAAAATCACTCAAATTTTCTGTGTACGAAGTAAATTTATCCGTGTAATTATCACTACCTAAGGGTGTGTTTGGTACAGAGAAATAAAGCCAGAGAAAAGGTAATGAACTAATTTCTCTTGTTTGGTAGGTTGAGAAATTAACTGGACGGAGAATTTCGAATTCTCAAGGAGTTCACCTCTTTGTATTTTGTTAACTTTGTTTTCCACCCCTCTTGTAGGGGAAATGGAAATAATTGGAGAAATTGATTATTATTATTATTTTTTTGCAAAAGTGTTTTTTGTTTTTTTTTCAACTATAATTTTGTTAAATAATGTGTTTTGTTTTAAATACATTATTAAAAAATATATATATTTTTTTAAATATTTATAAAAAAAAATAAGTTTTTTTTAAATAAATATATTTTCAAAAAATGTTTTTTTTAATTTTTTTTTTTTTTTTAATACATTTTTAAAAAATAATTTTAAAAAAAAGTTACTAAATAATTTTTTTTAAATATTTTTTTTAAATAAGTTTTTTTTAAATAAATACATTTTAAAAAATATTTAAAAAAAGCAAGTTTTTTTTAAAATAAATACATTTTTAAAAAATATATTTTTTTAAAGAAAGTACATAAATTTTTTAAAAATAAATTAAAAAAAAAGATATATTTTTTTAAATAATTTAAATATATATATATATATATATATATATATATATATATATATATATATATATATATATATATATATATATATATATATATATATATATATATATATATATATATATATATCTGTTGTTACCAAACATTAGAATTGAACAAAATTCTCTACTGATTTCTATTCTCTTGACATTAGTTATTCCGGAATGCTGACAAATATTTTGTGCCAAATCTTTGGAATAGGTTTTTTCCATGTAGGCACAAAAACTTTTTTTTTTTTTTTTTTTTTTTTTTTTTTTCAATAAAACAAAACAAACGATAAACCAATCCAATTCAAGTAGCCTTTGATAAACCAATTAACACTCCGAAAGTCTAGCTTATCAAGCTTGTAAAGTAGTTCATGTTTGTTATAGCCTTCAGGGAATTGAACACACAATATGTTATTTCTCGAGCTTCACCGAGTGTGTCCAAATGATTTGTGTTCAAATTGTGATCAAAATTGATAAGGATATTTTAAAAGTATGTACATAGACCCAAAACATTAATGTGGAAAATCCCATATAATCTAGAATACATTGATTATTTTTTTGTGTATATCACAAATTCGTCCTTGTCTTATTGCTTAATTAGTGTTAGTGTGTAGTTTTGGTCTTGAAAATTATTTGTTGCATTTTTGAACATGTTCAAAAAAATAGATTGAATAAAATAAATTGAAGGGGGGTGGCGGTGGCTGTTATGATGGTGAAAGAGGTGTTTGGAAATGGGTTTTGTGCGTCTTAGGCGGTTATATGTCAAGTGACATGACAAAAAAATGTAAAATATATAAAATAACGTGTAACCTGCTAAGGAGTTTGTCAACTGATAAAAAAAAATTGAATTAAAAAATACACTACATCGAAGGTAGAAAAAAATAATTGGCAACATAAAACTAAAAAATGTGACAAGTGTGATACATTTTCGTACAATTAGCAACACAGCGTTAACATAATCCCGTCTTTCATGAGGTATGGAAGACGTGAGATGTAAACAATCATACCCCTACCCGAAAATAAAAAGACTACTTCCAGAGACTTTCGGCAATTTTGCAAAGAGTGAGGATCGAACCCTTATATATATCATTGCTTATACGATACATTCCAACCACCAAATTTAGCTTCTACTCGTTTTTCTTCAGATTCGTCACACAAACTCGACTTATACGGAGTAATTGACTGGGTTTATGATAAACTCTGTGTATGTTCCAATTCTTTTAACAAAATATAGAAACTAACGTGTTAAAACGAACCATTTGATGAACCAAGACTATTACTCCTTCCGCTCCATATTTTATTTTTGAAATATCACAAATTAATTGTTGACTTTTCATTTTAAGTAATAAAAAGAGAATTTTGTGAGAAACTATTCTATTTGAGGGGTTGAAAATGGTAGTTGTTTAACTTTTATTAAACTATGTGATTTTTGTTTTCAGACAATAATTTTGAGACAGAAGAATAACATTTTTTAAACAATCATAATATGTTAGATGTGAAAAATTTTAGATATTTGGGTGAATTGCATATATATCCATGCAAAAGCTTAAAATTGCATATATATCCAATTTAAACTTTTAATTACTTATATATCCTTCTAAAGGCTAAAAAATTACATATATATCCAACTTAAACTTATAATTACATATATATCATTTCTAAACCTTAAACATGTCATATATACCCAAATAACTAATTTAAATTTACAACTCTAAAATACATAAAAAAAATAAAAAAATAAAAATAAAATCTTAAATATATTTTTTCTTTATTTATAACCATGTTGTCAGTACTCAGTAGTATATACGTTTTCATTGTAAACATATTTTATGTATGATGCATAATATATAACAAACATGATATATTTGATACATTTATTTTATGTATTCGTATTATATATGAAATAAGGTGAATTTTTTTGTGAGGTTAAATATTGTCTTGATATATTGTTTATTATCATATACTTTATTTAAACCTTTGGACGCCGTATCCTTGAAACAAATGTAGTTGTTACTATTTTTAAAATTATAATTACAATAACTTTAGTATATAATTATATTAAATAATTATTTTGATATATATGATATATTAAAGGTTTTGAACGGATATAGAAAGGATATATGCAATTATTAAGTTAAGCTGGATATATATATGCAATTTTATGATTTTGAAAAAATATATATGTAATTATAAGTTTAAGTTGGATATATATGAAATTCCTCCTAGATATTTTGAAGGAAAAAAAAGCCCACGGTGGTCCAAAATATGTAGTTGGACATCACAATCTGAAGAAAAAGTCCTACAACTAAATACTACTAATCCATTAAAGAGAAATAAAAGTTAAACGGAGAAGGATTCTCTCAAGTTTTTTTTTTTTAAATCTTGAGTCAAGTTGGAGATGTGTGAGCCATTGAATTTGATCCAATGGTTCATATCCCCCTAACTTGAATCAAGTTGTAAAAACAGCTTGAGAGAATCATTTCCCAAGTTAAACACGCATATCGTGACTTTTTCTTAAAATTAGTTCATTTAATTTCCACAAATTGACCGAAATTTCGTTTTTTTGTTCTCCTAAAAAATAATAATGCATTGGGAAAAAATTCACAAATTCTCTAAATATCCGGTAAACAAATTTTAGCAATTCAATTTAAAAAAAAACACATTTTCAACCTTTTTTCTTAAAAAAGTAAAATATCTTGCAAATGGTAAATCGTCAAGCGACAAAAAATACACTATCGCGACGATTTTTTTTATTCTTTTAATAGACGGACACTTCGATATACTTTTGACGATTTTTTTTCGACGTTTACGCCCTGAATAAATCACATGTGATTTGTTTTTTTGAAAATTCACATGTGATTCATAAATAACATGTGATTTTTATAAATTACATGTGATTTTTAAAATAACAAATCAACTCTATTTTTACAAATCATATGTGATCCATATTAAAATTTTCTCATAGCATGAAGCAAAATTAATTGCCACATAAATAAACTTATGTAACTACAATGTTAATTTGTCACCATTTGAATATGAAAAATCATAAACCGGAAAAAATTAAAGAAAAATGATAAAAATAATCAAATTTTACAAACATATTTAAAAAAAAATCAAAAATAATAAAAAATAAATAAAAAATGAATGGTCAAGAGTTATTCGTCGGGTCTTTAAAATTTGTGATCCTTGAACTTTCTCATAGCGTGAAGCAAAATTAGTTGCCACATAAATCTATACATATATATGGGACTAACTATGACACGTCATTAATGCTGACTAGGCACAACAATAATGACATGGAGCATCTGTGATGACATAGAAATGCTTACATGGCACTACATCCGGCTACTTATTTAAAAAATAATTGTCACTTGCAAGATTCGAACTCGGGCTTATACATCCGCTTACATGCACTTCAACCAGTGGAGTAATCCACATTTTATGAAACAAACTCTTCTTTCCAAAGAGATATTCTTTCAACAAAGTACCCAACTTCCATTTTATCATATTAATTAACATATTAACATACTAACATCCCCTTTTCACTCCGGATTTCCAAAATCGTATTCATCCAAATTTCAAAACGCCTATTCTAATTCAAAAAACATATTCACCAAATCAATACCATGTTTAGATCTTTTTTCTCAATCTCCACCATGTTTTAGTCGATTATTTTTTTTGGTATGATTGTTTGATTTTGAAAATGTTATTTCAATACTTTGTTCGTGTTCATTCCCATAACCTAATTATAAACGAATGGTGATCCAAAATCAGAAATAAAGATTACAACCGAAGTTCACCAGGTATCTTCGATAAAACAAAAAATTTAATTATTATTTTTCGTTATTTTGATTGTTTTATTTTTTACTAAAATGAATGATTGTGTTTGGTTTACATTTAAACGATATTTATGTTTGATTTTTTTAGCGATTTGAAGTTAAAGTTACAATTTATGATTCAGTGCCTGGCGTATTTTTTTATATGTATCAAAGAAGATGTTTTCAAGCAAAAGATAAAACCACCCAAGAGGTTCTAGCAAAGATATAGTAAGCAATGACTTTCTAGAGATCTAGTCCATTTTTGTTTTTATCATTTTCTGTACGTAATCCTTTCTGGTACGTGATTCATGATGATATAGTGATGTTTTTGAATTTTATCATTGTATTTTTAAACGTATGAATGAACTTTTATAATTGTGGAACCATAACAGATCGATTCAGTTAACCTTTCACGATATGCTCCATAAAGAGTTAAATAGAAAAAAAGAGTCCAATTCTTAGTGATAAGAGATCGTACGATTGATAGTTTGACAAATAGAAAATATCCTCAATATGCTACTGATTTTTACATGTAATTTCTAATTTTTTTGTTGCAGATTCGGCAAGTCATCATCTATCAAAGAATCAGAGACTAATAACGTGAGTTGGCATCAAGGTACTATACTCAACTGTCGAACTCATTTGAAATAAAATCTTGAACAACATAGCAAAATTACTAATGAGTTTGTATTCTCTGATGTTGACCAATGAGTTTTATTCATGATGAATTTTCATCCAAACACTGTTTCAGGAAGCTGACTTGACTTCATTAACGAGTCCCTCAGAATCCTACAAATCTTTGATACGGGTAAGAACTTTACAATGAACAAACAGTTTAAGTCATCATTCTAATTCCTATGAAGAACACTTTGTTTTCTTCTACTAAAATCATCTCTGTTATTACGAATGATGGACACAAAATAGTGGTAAGCTCTTCGTTTTATCTAGATCAGTATGGTACAGTAGTTTTTACAAATCTAAATTGCTATGTCCATAATATTGGCATGTTATTCAAGGTCTCTTGAAAGGGTTTGATCGAGCTACAAGTATTATTCTTGATGAATATCATGAAAGAGTTTACTCGATCAAGGTCAGTCCAATTTCATAATAAAAATATAACATAATTGATAAACAATCTATTTGGAATATTATGGTTTCAATGGATTCATTTACTATTGGGAATTTAGGGCTTCACTTATTTGTTCTATGTGGCTCTGTAACTACCCACACAATTAGGTGAATAATTGTTGTTTTCTTAATGACGCACACTTGGTAATTCGTTAAGTGATTGATTCGAACACAAGACGTCTAGAGTAAAAGGTATCAATAGGAAGACCGTTCTGCTTAGAGGAGCCCAATTGCTTGATGAACTACTATATATAAATTTCCTCAAGTGTGTAGTTTTTTTTTGTTTATGTTGCATCCTTGTGCATTGTAAACTGATGCCAATAAAGATTTTTATGTTTATGTGTTGTACATTGTAAATTGAGGTGTTTCTCTCACAATATATGCAAAATGATGGATCATATTATTCCAAAATTTTAAAGTATACTAATCATATAATCTCAAAACAGTCACCCATTAGCCCGCTTAAAGCAGCAACCAAACACCACCTCACAACAACAATCCAAACACACCCTTACAGCAGCCATCTAAACACACACTTACAGCAGCCATCCCAACACCCCCTGACAACAACAAAACAATCCCTTAGTAGCCATCCAAACACCTCCTGACAACAACAAAACATCTTCTTAAAGTATCCATCCAAACAACCCATCACAACATCATTTGGTGTTTTCGAAGAGCAAGGTGAAGCCTTGAGATGAGGTAACAACAACCTCAGCTGGATTCGATGAAGATGAATATACTGAGTCGGGAGAGGCTAAGGTTGTATCTAAAGGAATTTCTATACGACAGAATCCACTATGATGGATAACAGAAAAAAAATTCAAGGTAAACACCTTTATGATTACAAATTTATACCCTTTTAAATTATAGATGACCAGATTGCTATGCTAAATTACCTGTGCTGGTATCACTTATGATCTTAGACTAAATAAGGTTTATTTTCGGTAATAGTATTATGTTCATGATGTTACTTTAAAGTTGGCATAACATTTTTTTTTCTTTCCATGTTATTGCTAACTTCACTGGTAGCACTCTGTTCGTGACGTTACTTGAAAGTTGGCATAACATTTTTTTTCTTTATGTTATTGCTTCCTTCTCTAGTTTTATGATACGTAATTGAACTTGTGTTCGGCAGGTTAGACGTCTTCTATGATCTTCAAGACCTGTGGCAATTCAAACACCAGTTACCCCTAATGCCTCTTATCAGGACCTTCAACAGGTAATTTATTGCTTTTGGCCTTTTTAAATGCTATCAAAGCAACCATGCACATATGGATGGAGCTCATATGTGTAGTTTTTTTTAATGAAAATTGGAAGTAAAGAATTTCGCCAACACACTTATATGATTATACCTCAAATCACCAAAATGCTTAATCCTCAAAACTTACTATGCTTTTGTATGCTCGATAATGTAGCTCATTCTGTTTTGTTTTCTCCTATACCTGCTGTAATATATCAACATTTATTTACTTGGAATGCTTTGTTCTTTTGGAAGAGCCAGTAAATATCTTCCATGACAGCTATCTGCTTTTTTATGGTCTTTTTTATAGGCTCAGTTATGACAACTTGCTCAAAGGACAACCGCTCTCCCTATTGGCAGTGGTGCATTTACCCTTTCAACCATATGTACTATGTTAACAGAGGTGAGTCCCTTTTTGTTTAGAAGTGGTCTTTGGTGAACAAGCAAAAACAAGATAAGAATGTGTACTTAAACATTTCTTTATTTCAAGGATTATCTAAAGGATCAAGGATATTTAAATTTATAACAACTACAATATTGGCATGCCATTCACGCAACTGAATACATCCTGCAAACATATCATTAGTTTTTTTATATAACTTTCCGTTTAACTCTTTACATGTTACTTAATATATGACAAAGCCAATGAAGAATACCACATTTTACAAATCTGAGTTTTAAAGTTGGAGGTTGAATTAGAAGCATCTTAAAACTTGCACAACGAAATGAGCATTAAATTGGAAGATAACCTAGCAAAAAGAATGAACATCAATATAACAAGAGGATGATAGATTTACAGCACTTTCAGTTGGTACGCCTATTCATGCTTTACTGTTTTTGTTTGTGTTTACAGCCTAAGTATTACAATTGAGCTGCCATGTGTTCTGTGTTTTATTAGAAACAATAGTATGTACGGATAAAATAAGGTTATATTCTAAGGTATGCTAACATATCTGCATCTTCTTATTATTGTTTAGGTTTCGAAACTCGAACCTTAAATCGATAGCTTTGAAGCTGAGATGGAACAACTACTCAAAACTCTACAACAAACGTAGTTTACAAAGAAGTTTTAGTTCGTATTTGAATACGCAACATAGTTTTGTATTAACAAACAAATTCATTATTTCTTTTGTATTCAAACAACATGATTGCTTTACGTATATTTAGAATTCAACATTTATTATAATGAAGCTAGCCTGCCCATTCGGGCGGGCTATGAAGCTAGTAAATTTATATAATACAATGTTAATTTGTCACCATTTGAATATGAAAAATCATAAACTAAACTAAAAAAAAAGAAAAAAAAAAAAAGAAAAAAAAAAAAACTTGACAAAAGTAACCAATTCTACAAACATATTTCACCAAATACCAATTTTTAACAAAAAAGTCAAGCTACTTATGAAACTAATAAGAGCATCTACAATGCATTAAGTCTTTGAAGACTTGATACATTTAATGAATAACTTTTCTAATCAATTTTTTTGTTTCACAATTAATGCACAACTCATTTAATGGTAATAGCTTGTTGATTTTCTTATCACAGACTTGGTGGTTTACAAGTCTTTCTCAAAAAGTCATCTTCAAAGTCTATCTCTTAAATGCATCAAGTCATATAAATAGTTTTTCTAAATAGTAAAAAGTTTTTGTAAAACTCTTGCATTGTAGATGCTCTAAGGTCTAGCTACATTTTGCGAATTTTTAAATAAATAACAAGGTTAATCAGTGATATTGCGATTTTTTTAAACAAAACCCAAGACCTTGCTAAGTTTTAAAAAAAAATTACAAGGTTAACCTTGCTAGTTTTTAAGAAACTAGCGCGGTTCATCTTGCTATTTTTCGGAAAACTAGCAAGGTTCATCTTGCTATTTAAAAAAAAAATGCAAGGTTGACCTTGCTAATTTTCAAACTTGCGATTTTTTTATAGAAAAACTAGCAAGGGCTAGTTTCATAGGTAATTTGGCTTTTTGGATAAAAGTTACGGCATTTAGTGTAATATGTTTGTAAAATTGTTTTTTTGTCATTTTAAAAATTTATACTATTGTATAAATTAGTATAACAACCACCATGCCATTCATGAACTCCTCTCTGCTGTTACTCAACAATGATAGCTTAGTCAGTGCCGAAAAACCTCCTTCCCAATTTTGAAATTTCTCTCAACTATCCCCACCTCCTTCCCTTACCTCCATCCCATATTTCTAAACCACCACCACCATCATCGTAAGTCAATCAAACATTAGCCCAAACCCTAACCTAAACCTAATTGAATTCAATACTTGCCTAGACACATGTATTTCATGCGCGCTTGTGATCATTATCTGGTGGGCATATTTTTGGAAATTAACTGTGATTGTTAGTGCTTGGATTTCAACGGGCTTAAGTGCTATAAGTTCACTAATTACGGTTTATGATCATAATCTTTGAGCGAGATTTTGAATAACTAAGAAGATTTTAATTTTGGAAGACAACAACGGGTTTAAATTTTCGAATTCGGTATTGTTTTGTTATTTTGGAGAAAAAGATTTATTTTCTGAATTCGGAATTTAAGCTCGAATCCCGAATTTGGTATTTTCCTCATTTTACTGAATTAGGAATTTTCCTCATTTGTGAATAGGAACTTTCGATATTTCCGAATTCGAAATTTTCCTCATTTGCGAATAGGAACTTTTGTTGATTTTGAAGTTTTTTTTTGTCTTTTGGCTATCGAATTTCACCATAACTGATGTCGAACAAAAAGTGATCTTCATAACGTACAATTAAATTTCGGTCAAGTATGGGGACTATATCTGTGAACTGAATAAGAAGAAAAATGATAAATGAAATGGTGAAGAACAAGGAAGAAGGTGAATCCACGGTTAATGTTGAGGATTTGGTTAATGGCAATAATTAAATCAGTTGGGATAATGTCAAGAGTAATAGCATGATTGATGAGGAGGAATTGGGGGGGGGGATGGAATTAGAGCTGATGTGCTGGATGTTGATTCAGTTGTGCCGAATGTTAGTTCAAATAGGGAATGATTCTGCTGCAATAAGCTCTGATAATGGTAATGTGAATGTTGTCAAGGTACTGGTTAACAGAACAGTGAAGACTGGAGTAGAGAATCTGAATGTTGTTAGTGCTAACGGCCTGGATAACACTGTAAGTACTCTTGACATTACCAATGATAGGTTGGCTAGTCCCGTTGCTAGTAGTGCTAATGTTGAGACTTGTGTGAATAGTGTTGATAGTATAAAGAGCACTATAAACCTAATTCTTATGCCCACACGTTGACTAAAAACTTAAATGAAGTAGGAAATCAACTATTTTTTGTTCCTACTTTCATAAATAGTAAGGGATATGAGGTTATGGTATTTGAAGAAGAGTTAGTTTGAGAAGGTAGTGAGAAATGGAAGTTAACTGTGTGGATATTTTGTTGGTTGTTAAATAACTGTTAATGAACTAAAGTATCGTATAAGAGGAATGTGGGGGAAACATGGGCTAAAGGATATTGTTGTTGATCATGATGAGATGTGTTTCTTCAAATTCAAAGAGGAAGCGGGAATGAACTTCATTATTGACCAAAGCCCTTGGTTAGTAAATGGAAAAAATCATTAACTACTTAAAAATGGGACCTGAGAAAACAATTGTAAATCCCTGTAAAATCCCTGTTTGGATAAGATTGTTTAATGTTCCTCTTGAGGCATAGAGTGTCAAGAGAATAACTAATATATCCAGCAGGTTGGGGAGGCCAATAATAATGGACCAAATGACATCTAATATGTGTAAGGAATGTTCAGGAAGATTGGGATTTGCTAGGGTGCTAGTAGAAGTAGATGCAGGGAATAATTTCTTAGATAAAGTGGAAATCAGCTATAGATGATCAAAAGAATGTAAAAAGGACTGAATGGGTAAAAGTGGAGTACTCATGGAAGACAGATAGGTGTACTCACTGCAATGTTTTTTGCCACTCTATTAGCCACTGTAAGGTTAAGCCTGTAGCTGTTGTTGAAACATGTAAGAGATCCAATAAACAGGCTGATACAAGGACTGGAAACAGTGAAGAATTTGTTGAAGTAAGGAACAAAGTGTATAAAGGTGGTAATATTAGGGAATTAAATAAAGAAATTCCAGGGAATAAGCAGACATTTAAAAAGGACAGTACAGTTTATCCTGTAAAATATGTGTTGAGACCAAAGATGCCTGATCCAAAGCCTGTGGCTAAACCAAAGGTACCTAATCCAAAGCCTGTGGTTAAACCAAAGGTACCTGATCTAAAGTATGTGGTTACTGGTAAGAGTATGGAAAACAACAAGTCCACTTCAAAATCAACTAATGATGAACCACTTAGCTTAGAGAAAATTTGGAAAGTTAGTAAGGAAAATGTGGAAGAAATAAGGAGGAGTGCAAACAAGTATGCTTTGCTTTCAGGAGATAGTGAAGGTAGTGAAGTGGATCCATTCTTAGACAAAAGGCTTATAGTGGATGAATTCATTAAAAAAGAATTTGAAACCTACTTGTGTTGAGGCTCAAGGATGGACATATGACATGATTAATTACTTTAAATACCAATGGGAGGCAATGGGAAGGAATAAAGGTACAATGAGTGATGATGAAGATGTTTATGAGAATATGAATCAGGCTGCTAACCACAATATAGCTGATGAGGTACTGGGCAAAGAATGTAGTAGTATTGCTGATTGAGTCACTGTATGGATTTCAGAATAGCAACATGGAACATCATGGGAATGTGTAATGAGTTCAAACAAGATGAGGTCAAAAAGTTTATTGAAGCTGAACATTTGTGCAGTTGTAGAGACACATTTGAAATTAAAAAGCATCATTAAGGTTTGTAATAAGGTGTTTGGGAATTGGAATTTGATATCAAATGTGATGCATAGCCTAACTTGTTGTAGAATTATTGTTGGTTAGAATCCTAATATGGTGGATGTTATGGTAGTCCATAGTTGCAGTCAAGCAATTTTGTGCCTTGTTGAGTCTTTGGATAAAAATGTGAAACTATTTTGTTGCTTCATTTATACTTCTAATTATGAAATTCAAAGAAGGAATTTGTGGGGTAATCTGATGATGTACAAAATCATTATTAACAGACATCCTTGGGTTCTAATGGGAGATTTCAATGTTATTCTGAAGCCTGATGAGAAATCGAATGGTTCTTCTAGTATGAACAATGACATGGGTGAATTTAGAAATGAAGTCAATTATTTGGAGATCGATGACTTGTGTAGTTCTAGATTTCACTTCACTTGGACCAAGTCTCTAGAAACACAATGTGTAGTACTCTTAAAAAGATGGATAGGATTATGACAAATGAAGAGTTTATTAAGAAGAATGGAAAGGCACATGGAATGTTTCTCCCTTATATTATATCAGATCATAGTCCTGCTATATTGGTTATTCTAGAAGGCTTGAATAGGAAGAAAGAGTCCTTTAAATTCACTAACTATGTGGCTGATAAAAGTGAATTTTTGGACATTGTAAAAGAAGCTTGGAAGGCAGAAGTTAGAGGGTGTTACATGTATAAGGTGGTGAAAAAGATAAAATCTCTCAAAAAGCCTTTGCAGAGACTGAATTGGAAGAATGGAAATATTTTTATGAAAGTTGAAAGCTTGAAGCAGAGATTAAAAGATGCACAAAGGAAAGTAGATGCTAACCTGTTGGGAATATGCTTTTTGGGAGTTAATACTTATTTAAGTAGAGTTAGTACTGATAGTGTTAAATGATAAGTATTAACTAGTTAGTACTGATAGTGAGAAAGTTAGTACTGATAGCTTTAAGTTTGTACCGATGTAAGTATGGAATGTCGTGTAAGAGTTGTAACAACATATCTTCTATTCAAATAGAAGATATGATATACTTAGTCCATAGTTATCTCTGTAAGGGATCTCCTTAGTGTATAAAAGGAGATCCTAGCTAGGTTAAACAAATATACATTCTAGCCGTCTAAAATAGAGCTTCAAGGTTGTAAACCATAGTACTAGGAGAGTACTCGTATTATTCATCAATAATATTGAAGCGTTTGGTGTTACATTTGTGTTTGCATTATTCTTCTAAAGTACATTCAAGTAGATTCTGCATACTTGTGTGTAGCTACAACAAAGTTTCTCGTTGTTGTTTTGGATCCATCCAAGGCAACTAACATGTTTGCAAGCTAAGTGTTCTAGATCCAAGGTTTGAGACTCCACAAGTGGTATCAGAGCCTGTGTCCTGAAGCTTTGTTTTTAGAAGATCCTGTGTTGACAACTCTGAAGAAATGGATTTTGAATCAATGCAATCCAATGCTGTTAACAGAGTTCCTAAGTTGCAGCCACATGAATATGAACTCTGGAGAATGCGCATAGAGCAGTACTTCTTGGTACTTGATTTCAAGTTGTGGAACATTGTGCTCTATGGAGACTCTTACAAACGCACTGTCACTGAAGAAGTTGCTGGTAAGACTGTTACTACAGTAAAAGGTGATCCTATCACTAATGAAGAAATGGCTCTAGTAGGCAATGATCTCAAAGCCAGAAGTCTTTTACTTATGGCAATACCTGATGATCATCAACTCACCTTCAACAAACACAAAGATGCTCAGAGTTTGTTAAAAGCCATTGAAACCAGATTTGGTGGAGATTCTGTCACCAAGAAAACTCAGAAGACTCTTTTGAAGCAAGAATTTGAAAACTTCACTGCTGGTGCAACTGAGTCCATTGACTCCGTTTATAATAGGCTTCAAAACCTTGTTAGTCAACTGGCAGTATTAGATGTGGAGTTCTCCAAGGAAGATGTCAACCTCAGGTTTGTTATAAGCCTTCCATCTCCTAAATGGGACACTCATGTCATTGTAGAACAAGCCAGATTTTGAAACCATGAAGTTGGACAATCTGTTCAATAACTTTAAGGTGATTGAATAAGACATGAAAAGAAAAGCAGCTGCATCTTCCACTTCTGGATCTCACAACATTGCATTTGTGGCTCACCCTGTCTCTAGCAATGATGTAGACAGTTTTGATGTTAGTACTCCTAGTACTAATGTTAATACTGATGGCCCTGTAACCACTGCAACAGGCATCAATGAAGGTACAATCTATGCTTTCATAGCTGAACAGAGTCATGGATCCCAGATCACTCATGATGATCTGAGACTAATCCATGAAGATGACATGGAAGAGATGGACATCAAATGGAACATTGTCCTGATCAACATGAGGGCAAAAAGGTTCATGAAGAAAACTGGAAGGCAGATTAAGATCAATGATGCAGATGTTGCTGGGTTTGATAAGGAAAAAGTTGAATGCTACAACTGTGGCAAACTTGGGCATTTTTCCAGGGAATGCAGGAGCCCTAGGAATAACAGGAAGAATGGTGATACTGACCACTCATCTTCAAAAGCAATGGTGTCTGTTGATGGTGCTGGATATGATTGGAGCTTCATGGCAGATGAAGAAGAGAGTCCAATCAACATGGCTTTTGTATCTGAGGTAATCACTGAAATAAACTGCTCAGATACATGTATTCCATTAAGCAAATATTTAGAGCTAAAAGACAGGTTTGATAATGTGTCTGAAGAACTTGGTAAAGCTAACTATAACTTATCAAATCATAAGAGAGGTTTAGCAGTCTTAGAAAAACAAGTTAAGCATTTTAAGGAAAATGAGTCTTTGTATAATGATGCAACTGCTGTGCTTAATAGGGAAATTTCTCTTAAAAATACTACAATAAGTGTGTTAAAAGAGGAATTAGAGAAAGTTATTCAAATTAAAGACAATATTGAACTAAGTGTTGAGCAACTTCAAGACACACACCATTATAACTCTGAGAGAGTTGATAAATACCTTGAAAAAGCTATAATTGGGAAAGCCAAATCTGGTATGGGTTATAAGTCATCACCACCTAACTATAAGACAGCCCAACCACCGTTCAGAGGTATTCCTTCACCACCTGGTTTAGACCTTGCACACACTGGATTAAAAGAGTTTCAGGAACCCACATTTGTCCCAGGTCCCATAATCAAAAGTATGTTTTCTGAAAAGACTGAGGATGTGTTTGAAAGTGCTAGTGACACCTCCTTACCTGAGGTGTCTATATCTGAAAACAAAAAGGCAAAGGTAGAGTCTAGTGAAACCAAGCAAGAACAGGCCTCTAAACCTGTAAGACCACTTGACAAACCTGTTAGGAAGCCTATAAAATATGATGAGATGTATAGAAACAGGCCATCTACTCCTAGAGGTAATCAAAGATTCTGGAATCAGTTAAAATCTGAGCAACTAGGAGATGAATTTGTCATGTATAATAAGTCTTGCTTTGTGTGTGGAAGTTTTTCTCATCTGCAGGATCAATGCAGAACCCAACCTTTCATGACCCTAAGAGCAGTTCTTCTTAAAACTGGCATAAAATCTTTGAATAACTCAAAGCCAGTTAATACTGCTAGACACCAACCCAGAGTATATGGTGAAAGACCTAAAAGAAACTTTTCAAAGTCACCATCTACTTCACCAAGGCCCTTTCATGCTAAAGCAGCACAAACCTTCAAATCCTATGATGAACAGATCAAGTTTTATAGGAAAAAGGTTAATACTTTTGTACCAAAAGTTAATACTGATAGGCCAAAAGTTAATACTTTTAAGCCAAAAATAAAAAATAATGGTTCAAAGGTGAATGCTGCTGGGGGAATCGAGGGTCATGCTGTTAAGCCCTCAGCTTGTTGGGTGAGAAAGGCCACTAAACCCAATAGTGCATCAATAACTCTTCAAAAATATAACTACATTGATGCACGAGGCATATCCAAGTCAATAATGGCTTGGGTCCCCAAAAGGAACTAATTTCCTTTATTTTATGTGCAGGAACATTCCAACAATAAAATTGATGATCTTGGCTATTCAGACAGTGGGTGTTCCAGGCACATGACTGGAAATCTATCTTACCTTTCAGACTTCACTGATTAGAATGGAGGATATGTTTCTATTGAAGGTGGTATTGGTGGAAGAATTACTGGTAAAGGCACAATCAAGACTGGTAATTTGGACTTTAAAGATGTCTACTATGTGAAAGAACTCAAATACAATCTGTTCAGTGTGTCACAAATGTGTGACAAGAAGAATTTTGTACTGTTCACAGATACTGATTGCTTGGTTTTATCTCCAAATTTTAAGTTGCCTAGTGATGATGAGGTATTACTTAAGTTTCATAGGAAAAACAATCTATACAGTGTTAACATGAGGAACATAGTGCCCAAAGATAATCTTACATGTTTAGTTGCTACAGCTTCTTTGGATGAATCTATGTTATGGCATAGAAGGCTAGGTCATGTGAACTTTAAGGTAATCAATCTTTTAGCTAAAAATAACCTTGTAAGAGGTTTACCATAAAAAAGATTTGAAAATAAACAGACCTGTAGTGCTTGCCTCAAAGGGAAGCAGCATAAAGCCTCCTGTAAGCCCAAGGTTTTTAACTCTATCACCCAACCACTTCATATGCTGCACATGGACTTATTTGGCCCCACTAATGTTAGCAGCCTGAATTTTAAGAAGTATTGTTTGGTGGTGATTGATGATTTTAGCAGATTTACTTGGGTTTTCTTTTTGAACACTAAGGATGAGACTAGTGAGATCCTTAAGTCATACATAACTGCGGTAGAAAACCTTACTGGTAAGAAAGTTAAAATCATTAGGTGTGATAATGGGATAGACTTTAAGAACCAAGTGATGAATGATTTCTGTCAACTTAAGGGTATTAAGAGAGAATACAGTGTAGCTAGGACTCCTCAGCAAAATGGGGTTGCTGAAAGGAGGAATAGGACATTGATTAAGGCTGCTAGGACTATGTTAGCAGATTCCAAGTTACCCATAACTTTTTGGGTTGAGGCAGTCAACACTGCTTGTTATGTTCAGAACAGGGTACTGGTAGTAAAGCCTCATGGCAAGACTCCCTATGAGCTATTTTTAGGTAGAAAGCCCTCCCTAGACTTTCTTAAACCTTTTGGATGTCATGTCTCTATTCTTAATACCATTGACCAGTTAGGTAAGTTTGATGGAAAATCTGATAGTGGATATCTGGTTGGCTACTCATTGAATAGTAAAGCCTTTAGGGTTTATAATTCTAGAACCAGAAGAATAGAGGAGAATCTGCATATAGAGTTTCTTGAGGACAAACCTAGTGAAGAGGGACAAGGACCAAAATGGCTTTTTGATATTGATATGCTAACAAAATCTATGAATTAGGTGCCTGTTTTTGTGGATTCTAACAATGTTGCAGGAGAAAAGCAAGGTCCTGATGTAGATTCTGATGATGAAGATGACTGTATCCTGTTGCCTATTTGGAAAGATAGCTTTGCTGGAAGCACTTCTTCAGGGGAGGCAAACAAAGATGATGATCAACCTTTAAAGACCACTGAATGAGGAGTAATAAATGAAGATGATACAGTGATTGAACCTCAAGTGATCAGTCCAAATGTGGTTAATACTGACAAGCCACAAGTTAGTATTGATGAGCCAGAATTTAGTACTGATGGTTCCCATTCCATTCCATCAGTCAATGCAGAGGTTCCTGATCCCCATGGTGAAGCTGATAAGATTTATTTAACTAAGATAGCTTCATCTTATGCTGTTCCTGCTACACCACACAGAAGAATCAATCAGGATCATCCCTTGGAAAATGTGATTGGGGATGTCAATGCTGAAAGAACTACAAGATCTAAAGTTCAGCATAGTGAGACTGGATTCTTCAGTGTCATCTATGAAGAAAGAAATCATGGTTCCTCACAGTCATGTCTCTTTGCTTGTTTTGTTTCCCAAGCAGAACCAAAGAAAGTCTACAAAGCTCTTGAAGATGAATCCTGGATAGAAGCAATGCAAGAGGAGCTTCTTCAAAATGTATGGGTTCTGGTGGATCTTCCTGATGGCAAGAGAGCAATTGGCACCAAATGGGTTTTTAGGAACAAGAAGGATGAAAGAGGTGTGGTAATAAGGAACAAGGCTAGACTGGTGGCTCAAGGGTATACACAACAGGAAGGAATTGACTATGATGAGGTCTTTGCTCCAGTGGCAAGGATTGAAGCTATCAGACTATTCCTGGCATATGCATCATATAAAGACTTCACAGTATACCAGATGGATGTGAAGAGTGCTTTCCTTTATGGAAAGATTGAAGAGGAGGTATATGTCTGTCAACCTCCTGGCTTTGAAGATCCCAACTTTCCTGACAAAGTTTTCAAGGTTCAAAAGGCACTCTATGGTCTGCATTAGGCCCCAAGAGCTTGGTATGAAACTTTAGCCAAGTATCTTTTGGGCAATGGCTTCAGAAGAGGGAAGATTGATCAGATTCTATTCATCAAGAATGTGAAGAATGATATCCTGTTGGTGCAGATTTATGTAGATGACATTATTTTTGGCTCAACCAAGCAGGATTTGTGCAGAGAGTTTGAAAATTTGATGCATGATAGGTTTCAGATGAGTTCTATGGGAGAACTCACCTTCTTTCTTGGGCTACAGGTCAAGCAGAAGACATATGCCATATTTATTAGTCAGGATACATATGTCAAGGAGATTTTGGTAAAGTTTGGCTATGAACATACAAAGATTGCAAGCACTCCTATGGAGCACAACAAGTCATTACTTCCAGATGCTGATGGTGAAGAAGTTGATCAGCATCTCTACAGGTCAATGATTGGTTCATTGATGTATTTGACTGCCTCCAGACCAGATATTATGTTTGCAGTGTGTGCATGTGCAAGATTTCAAGTCTCTCCAAAGCTTTCTCACTTGCATGCAGTTAAAAGAATCTTTAGATATTTGAAAGGCCATGCTCAATTAGGTCTATGGTATCCTAAGGACTCTCCCTTTGATTTGGTAGCTTACTCTGACAGTGACTATGCTGGGGCAAGTCTTGATAGGAAGTCAACCACAGGAGGATGTCAGTTTCTGGGTGACAGGTTGATTTCATGGCAGTGCAAGAAGCAGAGCATTGTGGCAAACTCTACAACCGAGGCTGAGTATGTAGCTGCTGCAAGTTGCTGTGGTCAAGTTCTCTGGATTCAGAATCAGATGCTTGACTATGGGTATAATTTCATGGGCACTGTCATTTATGTTGATAACAACAGTACTATATGCATTATAAAAAATCTAGTTTTTCATTCTAAAACTAAACACATTGAGATAAGACATCATTTTATAAGAGAATGTAATGAAAAGAAATTAATTCAGGTTGAAAGGATTGATACTGAGTTTAATGTTGCAGATCTTTTAACAAAAGCTTTTGATTTGGGAAGGTTTCAGTACTTGGTCACAAGTATTGGAATGCTTCATCCATAATATGTCTTATATCTCTCTATTTTGTAAAGTTTTTGTAAACTGGTGATTAGTACTGATTGTTATCCAGTTAATACTGATTGTGTAAAGTTAATATGGATGGTCCAGAAAAACTCTTGGATTGTGTTTTCTTGGTTTTGGACTAACTTTTCAGGTATAACACAAGCAGTATTGATGTGGTTTGGTGACTGACTGTGTAGGATCTTCAATATATTGTGTTTGATGATTCGGGTGGCCTTGGATGATGATGATATAAGTATGCCATTGTTTAGAGAGAGAAAGAGATGAGAGGGTGTTCTTGTTAGAGACTTGTAATAAAAAAATGAAAGGTTAGATTGAAAGAAGCACCACCCCTTCCAAGGATGGAAGGGGTATTTATACTTACAGACTTAACGACCTCCTGACGGCCTGTGGATCAGGTATACAGTGGGTAAAGACCCGTCCTTCCTCCACGGTGATACTCTAAACTATTCTACGCTACAAACTAACTAATAAACTACTAAATAACGTAACAAACGACATGTCTACGAGCTAACTTATGCTAGACCATAATTGGGGTGACCGACATTTTAACATGGAATTTCCAATTCCTAACAATCTCCCCCTAAGGGAGGTCACCCCATGAAATACATTTTGCATCCTAACATTCTATCTTTGTCTTTAGTTCTGAGCTCGTAGACTTCAATTCTTCAAGTTCCGCAATCTTTGTGCTTTAGTAGCGATTCTTCAAAGTCTGATTATTTTGTACTTTCAGTGGAGGTCTTTGAACTGATCCACATCTTGATGATCTTTGAGCTTTCATTGAGATCATGAGCCATAGTAGATCTCTGGATCACCCTTTGTTGTGTTGCCATCATGTGATGTTGTGACTTTTGGACCGACATGCTCACACTTCCTAGATCATGACATCTTTTCATTAGAGTAGCGGAAGCTTTTACTGGTTCAAGATATTTGCAGCAGTGTAGCAGAAGCATAGTATAAAAATATCAGAGCCAGGTTATGTAGATATGCACTAGTCATGATTTCTTCAATTAAGTGTGGATGATGTGAGCATGCGGCTTTGGATTGACTTCTCAATTCTGATCAGCTGCAACCGTCCAAATGTACCTGCAAACAACAGTTAGCAATAAAACACATGAAAGTGTCTTTGATCACTTTCGTTGAATTGAGGTACACGGCCCACGGTTCCCCGTTGATCAGTACAAGTACTGCTTGTGATCAGGTATAATTCCAAAGAATCTCCTTGACAGGGTTTCGCAGCTGCTCTAGCCGTTCTCAAACCAGAGCGTCTCAAAGAAGATAACACGAAGTGAGTGAACCAGTGAATTGAGATTCACTGATTGATGAAACATTGATTTGAAAACAATCGCGTATTGCTTAGAAGAAAGAGTTTTGCAATACGACGAAGGTTTTATGAGAAAGATCAATTTTCAATCAAAAATACCTTTTGTATTTGAAAGAGAATACACATTCGATGTGATAGAGAAAAGAAGAAATTTGCACATCGAACGGTTTTTCCAAAAGTATTTTTTCAATCAGAGATACTTTTTGAGTTTGAAAACATGAATACACATTCGATGTGCTAGAGAAAAGAAGATTTGCACATCGAACGGTTTTTCCAAAAGTATTCGTCAATTCATTTCCTAGACCAAGGTTGATTCAAGAGTGAATCGCCCCATCGTTTCTGTCCAGTTGTCACAAGTTTGATCTTTAGAAAAGATCTCACATGTCACCCACCAAGAGCTTGTTTGATGTTGGCTCTAGAAGGATTTCCATCTTCATCGTGAATATTTTCATATCACTCGGATGTTCTGGCAATACCACAAGGATAATGCGTAGGACTCTTAATATATTCTTACTTTCCACATTGTGTGAAACGGCAAGTCTTCATTAATTTTGTGTCCTAATAAGATATTGTGGATGATCTCTTGGCTCTAGACTCAATCGTGCATATTTGGTTCCTATGCCGGAGACTAGGGAGAGGGTCTCCTTCTTCAATATCAACAATCTCTAAGAGAAAGTCGATAGATTATGTAGGTTCCCCGTGAGAATGAAACAAGTCATTTTAAGAGGAACTTGAGTAGCTTGGGAAGTTAAGTGCAGTGCGTCACTGGGTCCATGACATCTTGTATTCAATACCAGCGTTACCTTAGTAACCACCAGTAGCATATGTATTGAACCCGATTACTGCCCTAAGGTTGAATTATTGGAGGGCTATTTCTTTTCACCCTTTTTCACATTCATTTCTTTTTCATTCTTCAACCCCTTCAGTGCTTACCGAGACTTCATAACTAGAACCTTGTTATTCCAGTTCTAGCTCTATCTCAGTCCGCACTCGTCCCATATCTCACCTTTCTCTTTTTTTTTCATCATACCTAAGGACTCTACACTATCTAGTGGATTGTTCCTGGGTAGATCCCTCCGGCTCTGGCGGGATCGTGGGAATGAATACCTAACCTAACCATCCTTATAACTCCATGCATAAAGTAAAATGGTCGGTCTTTTGGTATAGTTCATTCTTTCTGGAAACCAATTGAAAAATCATTTGGAAAATCAATCAAGGTACTTGTGATATAATATCAAAGCATTTTGTACCTTAACTGTTTTTGATCTTTTAGAAATGCTCCCCCTCAACATGTGCATATGATTTTGAAATTGTTTCGCACATGGAGGCAAGAGTTCTTTGAAGTATATTCTTGATCACAATTTCCATGGAAAAAGCCATTTGATTTTCTTTGGTAAATTGTCCCCCTCAATATGTGCATAGGATATTTGAAACGATTTTATCACATAGAGGAAAGAGTTCTTTTGAAGCACATCCACGATCACAAAAGCCATTAAGAAACCATTAGAAAATCAATCAAGGTACTTTATATTGAAACATAGAAATCTTTGTACCTTGATAGTTTATTTTCTTATGAAATGCTCTCCCTCAATATGTGCTTCGATATACGAAAGAGTTTAGCACATATTAGAGAGAACTTGCACTTGGAATCAAAACGATCATCTTATATCAAATTTCATATTAAATCACAAATTCTCCCCCGATCAAAAATATCAAACCCTTTGAGATTTTGGATCCCAAGTGATTTAATAAGGTTTGGAAAACATGGGAGAATATGTGCCTTGTTTAAAAACTCTTCTGGTTTATGGTTAAATTCTCCTCCACAATCATGTGTATTATGTATTTGAAATCGTTTGACACATGAAGGAAGGAGAGCTTTGAAACAATCACCCTTTAAAACCGATTTGAGATTTAAATCATGATCTCTCCCCTGATCGAAAATTTCAAACCAATTGATATTTTGGATCCCGATTGATTTAAATCATTTAGAAAATTTTAGGGAAAGACGTGGCAATATTTAATTTTGAAAAATAACTGATAAGGATCAATTTAAGACATTAAAGATTGTTAGTGTCAGGTATGATAGTTTTTAAGAGATCTTTAAGTAAAATAAAACAATTTCACAATCAAACAAGAACAGAAAAAATTTCATTTTGTAAGATCTTTAAGTTTTAAAGAAAATCATACCATGACATAACATTAAATATTTAGATCACCACTTTGTTTTTGTACAAACCGGACTTTTATGAAGAAATATCGTTTGAAAATATTTTATTTTAAATCACTCTCCCCTCAATCGATGACCGTAGTCGATGATTGAGTGACTTAAGTTTTGATAAAATGAAGTCCGGTGATTTTCAAAATTAAGTCCAATTAATTTTCAAAACAATATTTTCCATTTTCAAAACAATTTAATCAAATTTTTTCAAAATTGTTTAAAAAATGGTATCCTGCACAAAGATACGTTAGGTGGTTGAGCTGCCTTTTTGTTGTTGCTGGAGGTTTGGAAGAAAACCATCTGCTGATGTAGTGAGACTTCTTTCGTTGCATTTTTTCATGCCAACTCTCCATAGAGGTCAAATTAAGCCCCGTTTCTTTATTTGATGATGAAGAAAACCATCTGCTGATGCAGTGAGACCTCTTACGTTGCATTTTATCATGCCAACTCTCCAAAGATGTCAAATTAAGCTCCGTTTCTTCATTTATCAACCCAAGATATAGTTACCCTTTCCTTTCGGCATCCAATCATCTTCACATGTGGGATCCGGATCGGGAACATTCTTATGAACCATGATATCTGCATATGTTAGTGGACACAAACAGATATATGGTGGTCGACATCACCCAAACAGCAATCGACTAATAAAGGTCAATCCAACATATCAATCAGTTCATATAAGGCATGGGATATATATGTTCATCAAAATATAATCATCTAATCCTAACAATCTTATCCTAGGCACCTAGTCCTTCAACGTAGGTTAACATCATTTTTCAGTTAAGCATTTAGGATAATTAGATAAGTCCGATAGATGATATAAATTTGAAAACATTCTCCCCCTCAATCAATGACTAATTTTCTGAAAAATTTAAAAGCGCTGAAGTCATTAATTGAGTTTTCAATTTATACGAAAACTCTGAATCTGATTGATTTACAAGCAACTCATTTACCACCATTTTTGAAAAACAACAAATAGTTTTCTGAAGAATTTATAGGAGGAAAAACATTTGTGTAGGAACAGCAGTCCTTCGACATACTTTCCTCAATTTGTTTTAGGATAAGTGCACGAAATTTTAGAAAATTGGTTTAGCGCAGCACTTTCCTTCCTTGAAGAATGGGTTGCTATCAGAAATAATAGCAAGCCATAGTTTTCAGCATGGGTTACAGTCTGAAATAACTGCAAGCCATAGTTTTAAGCACGGGTTACAGTCTGAAATAACTGTAAGCCATTATTTTAGACATGTTTTGAAAAAGAATATTTACACCTCCTGCTCGAACTTCATCTATGGTCACGTACCATTATTGAATGACATTTCTAAGACCGTAGATGTTATCGATACCAGAAGACATGTCTTAGAAAAACAATATTTTTGGTATTTTTCAAATTTTCTAATTTTTATGGGTTTTTGTTGATTTTATATTTTTCTATTTTCTTTTTGATGGTTTTATATTTTTGTATTTTGTTTTTAATAACTATTTACAGAGATAGATTAGATGATATAGTTTAAGAAGATGATGATACGAGTACTGGGATAAGGATATCGAGCAGCACGTCGTAGAAGATAGAATTCGTCATCTCTTAAACTTCCACCACCAAAGCTTCCGAGGCTCCAGAATAGAAGATAGAACATGAGCCTTTGAGAAAAAGAGACTTTGGCAGCTTCCCCCCAAACCGAAAATCCATTGGATGAGCAGATTCGAAGCTCTATTTCAAGCTTGCCTTAGCCAGGTGCACACAGAAGCATACCATTATCATCGATCTTGCTGCTCTTTTTAAAAATAATGGCCGAGATTCTTCGTTCAGGGTTATATCATCAACAAGAATAGCAACGTATCATCCCACTCTTTAAATTTCTTCTCATATTTCATTACCACTGAAGTCTGAAGCGATGCATCCCAAAAAGGTTGTCAAGAGACCACTTCCCCCAAGTAGATGAATTGATGCAGTCAGTCGCTTAGACTAGAGCTCACGAACCCGAATACACATATACCTGAAGACAGAGAAACTTATACCATCGAAGTAGCAGATTAAGTCCAATAGCCAAAGAATAACCTCGATGTATACTTTTCTCTCCCCCTGAAGAAAGTGTATGAAGCTCAAGAACCCGAAGTACCCGAATGCCTAAAGAGAGAATAACCGATAACATTGAAGAAGCAGGCCGAATCACTGATTATCTCTGTGGATGACAATCTCTGCGGATGTCAACTCTGGAATAAGTGATTATATCTCTGAATCACTGATTAAGCACTCAAGTGAAACAGCTGAGCGCCCCCAATGTACACAATTCTCTCTCTCCCATGATGATTGTGATAACATCGAAATCATCACACACTTGTGTACCTCTTTTATCTTCAGAAACTAACTCTTCCATCTCTTCCCCCACATAGTTGGAATAAGAACACTAAACGCCATGAGATAAACATTGAGTTTCTCTGCGGTAATGACCTTTGTCTTCCCGGGATATCTTCCATCACTTAGAAGTATTAAGTTCATCAAGTTTACTCACGTTTAGATGCATGTCTCCTTCCCCCTTGCTGGTTTTGATACTTCAGAATCAGCAACATATTATAAGCCCAAATATTTGAAATCTTTTGAGAAGATCACTTGAAGTCTTTGTGAGAATCAACTTGCTGAAGAATGAGAGCAAGTCTAATTGGGGATTAACTTTGGCTTTTCACTCTCCCCCAATTAGTGCTCTCCCCTAAACCGACAATCTTTATGATGAATGCTTGAATTAAGAAGAAGTCTTTAGATCGTTAAATGCAACTCGTCTTTAGTCTTCTAACATGTAGCATAGAATGTAGAACCGACTGTAGACTCGACCTTCTTCTAGATTGTCCATTTGGGGAAATAGAAAGTTAACATCTTCTTCTCACCAAATGCATTCCCGTTAACTTGTAAATAGCAAATCCCTTTAAATCAAATCCCTCCCAATCAAACAAGAACAGAAAGACGTTCATCAAGGAAATCAGCCCCACAACTAGAAGCATTTTGTCATTTCATCATATCTGCCCATGTGAAGATGTCAACCAACGGCTCTTAGAAGAATACAATTGCTTTGTTAATATGGTAGTCATAATCTGTTTTCTGTTGGTCAATTATGTGATTCCGGCCTAAAGGTGGCCTTCAGAAAACACTCTTGCTTTGATAGAGAACTTGATGGTGTGGAACTTTTAAGAGGAACACGTGGTACAAACTTATACACCATCAGTGGTGATCTTCTCTATCAAAGACATGATGAAGATGACCCGACAAGAAGAAGCTCGGTTCTTCCAATAGTTAGGAGCCGTATGACCATTTATTCTCAGATATCAATCAACCATGAAGTATTATCACACTTCTTCTCCCCCTCAAGAATTGCATACGGAGATGCCATTCTTGATTAAGTAAGTGAATATCATCCAAAAGTATTCTATTCACACTTCTCCCCCGCAAAATTTAGCACATGATGTCGCCATCGTCATTATAATCGAGCAAGTGGAATAAGAGAACAATTATCGGTAGTCCGGTTCACTTAATAACTGAAAGCGTGTGGAAAAAGTATGAAGCATGTTGATGAGAATGGTCATTAATGAGAAGATTTCTCTTCTTACAAAGATAATGCTCATTGAAGCGTACACATTTCTTTTCTTTGAGGAACGAGGCTTGAACTGTAGTGTTCAAACGTCATAAGAAGATTTCTCTTCTTCAAAAGATAAAGCGCACTGAAACGTACACTTTTCTTTTCTTTAGAGAACGAGGTTTGAACTGAAGTATTCAAACGTCATAAATCTCTCTATTTTCAATCTCTCTTGGCAAACTTGTAATCAACCCCATTATCATTCAGTAGGCTCTTTGTCGTAACAGCTGATGTAGAAAACCTAATATGATGAATTTGACCCTGAAGTAAACTAACCAGAACTCGTGTCTTAAACTTGCACATATGTAACAAAGAGCGGTGCCGAGAAATCATGCCCATTTGAATCTCTAAGTACTCTATACTCTTCAACCAACCAACCATCAAGTATTAGACGTACACCACCTCTTAAAAATCCACAATTGAATGTGACACTAAGCACTACAATGTAACTCCTTAAAGTGATAGTTATTTTGTGGTGGTACGAGCCCGATTCCCCCAAGTGGTAAAAGAAAAGGAAAAAGTCACCCAACAATAACTAGATTTCCAAGTCTTCGTTTTTGATAATAAGCTCGAACAAGGATCATGAAGAATCTTCATCCAACCATCCCCGATACCTTCAGATACTAAGTACACTCGCCCGTGATATTTCACTTCAACCTCAAATAAATAATACTACCTCCGTCCCAAAATAATTGTCCTCATTTGACTTTTGAAAGTCTTAATTTCTCAACTTTGATCTTTAATATTTTTGTATGTGTTATATAATATTTGATGAAAATTATATCAATGAAAAAATATTTAAAAAATAATCCATTCATATATTTTGCATCAATTATTATATCATACAAACAAAAATATTTAAGATCAAAGTTGAAGAAAAAAGACTTCAAAAAGTCAAAAGAGGACAATTATTTTGGGACGGAGGGAGTAGTGAATTAACCCCGTTGTCACATCTTTTGGTTAAAAGCTCAAATCTAGCCTCCTTTGACGTTTTAAGTGAACTATGATAATGGTTTTCATCCCGACCATAGTTAAAAGCACATAACCACGTAAAATCATGTAATAACCAAACTGCCATGAAGAATATCCAAACAATCACCCAATTCATGAAGTACACCCTTTTATCCCTTCTTCGAAGTAGAAACCGTGGCATCAACATCAAATGAGATCCCGAAATACACTTTCCTTTCTCCAGGATGAATCCATCATTACGGGATTTTACAATTCTATAGTTTAAACTGAGAAAAAGTTTCTTTCGCGGGATTTTACAAAACCAAGAATAAACCGTAAGAAAGATCCAGAAATGCACTTTACTTTTACCAGGATGTTTTCATTGTCACGGGATTTTACAAGTCTATGATTTAAACCGAGAAATAGTTTCTTTCGCGGGATTTTACAAAGTCAAGACTAAACAGTAAACAATGTCAGCTTGAATATGTTATGATAATTTTGGTTTCGGTGAATATCTTTTTTTTAGGGGAACATGCAGCGGTTCATCAACGGTTCATTATCCAACATCAACAATATCATCAACCATCCAATAAACACTTTGGTAAACACATCATTCATGCATTATGTCGGCTATTGTAGTGACAACATGGTGAAGTAAACCCGATATGCCAAATTGATCATGAAGTGAAATTCCCCAGATTTGTTACTTAAGCTTGTACTAATCCTTGTGAAGAAGAAACGGTGTACCCAATGTACAAAACCTCTTGACGTATCCTCAACTGCGTGAGACACCGAAGTGATAGTTACGTAGTGGGTAAAGCGAGAAAGAATCACAAATGTAATTAAATAGCCAAGTCTTTATCAGACTCTATAAATGCACAAACAAGTCATCTTCGCGGAAGGGTAGAAAGAAAGAAGAAGAAATAAGTAAACGTGCCCGGAAAACCTCACTTCAAATCCAAAT
This sequence comes from Chrysanthemum seticuspe, assembly GCA_019973895.1. Classification (NCBI taxonomy): domain Eukaryota; kingdom Viridiplantae; phylum Streptophyta; class Magnoliopsida; order Asterales; family Asteraceae; genus Chrysanthemum; species Chrysanthemum seticuspe. The sequence continues at coordinate 271,688,086 of BPTQ01000001.1, read as the reverse complement.
AAGAAATACCAAATGCAAAAAACTCCGTAGTCAACTCTGTTCAACCATCAATTCAAGCCATGACACACAATTTTTTGTGGAAATGTATACACCAATGTACCAAACCTCATAACTCATCAAATCTCATCAACAACTTGTAGCTCATATCATATAGTCCATAAACCCAAAACAGATCAAGAGTTCACGTCCAATAAACACCGTTTGAAGCATCACTTCAATACCAAGTCAACAATACCGGACAAGAACCTCGTGAATATTGTCATGACTATAATACCAATTTTATTAACAATAACAAACGTTGTATCCAAAGTTAGTGTACAAGAGTTCATTCGGATAACAGTCGTTGAATTATACTCGAATAACAAACGTCTTGTGTAGAAGCCAATTGCAGAAATAAAAGTACACGGTCCAGCCCATTGTAGAAGTACTCGGCCCAAAGTAGCAATAAACAGATTCTTAACACTCTAATCATTCGGCCCAAGACATCAAATAAAGCAGCTTCACATTTACCCTAATATTCAGATTATATAAATGCAACTTATCACAACCTTTGCCCTAATTTCACTCACAAACTCACGCCTCTTTTCTAAACATTCACACAAACCCCTAAAATCAGGAAACAGCTCAACCCTAATCTCTGAATACCTCCGCCTCTTTCACTTATGCACAAAAATAAACCCGTCCCCCTCCAATCATCAGATTCATCTTAGACCAAAATCAAATCTTAATCTCACCCTTAAAACATCCGCCCCTAATCTTCATCATGCCCTCTGAATGAGGCAGCCACAGGGTTGGCGTGGAGGTATGATTCGGCTTCAGGAACATGGTTAGAACATGGTTAAGAAAAAAGGTAGGTTTGATTATGCATTTAGTCTAAGTTTCATTAATAACGAACAAATGAGCAAGAAATAACATGTTTTGTTATTATCTTTTCATTTTAGTTTCGGATAGAATGTGAAGCGAGTTTTCATAATAGATCTATGATGATATTAGGTTCGTGTATTTGGACCCCCAAGGTCTTGATGTTTCATTAATTAACACGAACTAAATCTGAGATCACATGTAATTAATTATGTCGAGTCTGTTTGAAAGCTTTAGAGATGAGATGGTTTTCGTTGTTAAGACACATTTCTTATGAACGAATCTGAGAAAGAAATATAATAATTATATTTTATTTCTTGTCTTAGACATTCGAAAACAAATGAAGCTAAGCTTTGAATATGATCTGTGATGATATTATTCTCGTGTGTTTTGACCATGAATGGTATAGATGAGACTTTAATAAACCACGAAATAAATACTGAGATTTGTTGGTGCGAGTTTGATGTTAGATTAAAGAAATGAGAGTTGAGCCTTGATGTATGGTTTAAATATTCATTCGAGTCAGGATGTTGCACGAGTTTTGATGTTTCTTAGATGGTTGAAACAAGTATGTTTAGATTCGGATAAGTGATTGCATGTAGGTCATTAGGGTCTTGATGTTATAGTGTTGTGGTCAATGGTTACTCTTCTTCTTCTTTTGACAAGTAGCTTCTTGTCACAAGTCGCTACGACAAGTCGCTACCATGAGTCAAAACTCATGACAAGTCGCTTCCATGAGCACAAGTCGCTTTAGTTATTTCAGTTACACAAGTCGCTGCACTGTAAATACATTGAATTTGGACACCTGAGACAACTCGCTTACATGAAAAAACAGCAAGATTTGACCATTTTAATTTTTCCGGCGATGTTTCCGACCATGTTTTCTGACCATCTTCATAGCAAACCCAGAAACAAAACTTGCATAAAAATTGTTTTTTTGACCCAGTTTGACAACAGTATGACCACATGAATCAGACCAAAGTACCACATAAACTTTCACGGATATCAGAATGGTACAAAAAGTCATGTAAAAATGATAAAAAATACTGACTTGGACAAAAACAAAAAAATGACAGAAGAAAGATTTTAGACAAGTAAACACCACATGACATTTTTGGCCAAAAAGAATACAAAAGATGTTAAAACTGTTTACCATAATAATACTCGAGAAAAGTTTTTCCGGCCATCAAAAAGTACAAAAACAGTTTACAACATGATCCAAAAACCAAGATAACCATGATACAAAACCACACAAATCAACACAACACAAGAACCTTGGCTCTGATACCATTTGTAGGATCTTAAATATATTGTGTTTGATGATTCGGATAGCCTTGGATGATGATGATATAAGTATGTCATTGTTTAGAGAGAGAAAGAGATGAGAGGTGTTCTTGTTAGAGACTTGTAATACAAAAATGAAAGGTTAGATTGAAAGAAGCACCACCCCTTCCAAGGATGGAAGGGGTATTTATACTTACAGACTTAACGACCTCCTGACGGCCTGTGGATCAGGTATACAGTGGGTAAAGACCCATCCTTCCTCCACGGTGATACTCTAAACTATTCTAAGCTACAAACTAACTAATAAACTACTAAACAACGTAACAAACGACATGTCTATGAGCTAACTTATGCTAGACCATAATTGGGGTGACCGACACTTTAACATGGAATTTCCAATTCCTAACAGACTGTTACAGCAAGTGTGATTCACTCTCTTATGCTAATTCTAATACAATCACATGTTGCAACTTGCTGTAACTCTTGACTCTGTGATGTTAAAGCAATATGTGGCATCTTGTGGTACAAAAGAACATGAATTGATGGTTTCAGTTAGTCATATTTATTTTGCACTAAGCCACTCTTTTCCATTCTATCTGTTTACATATAGTGGGACAAGCCTAAGGGCATCTGGCTTAGAGAACAGCGAGCAACCGTGAATCCAACACTTGTGTTGGAGGTTACACCTGCCACGAGCTGGAAACCCTGTCAGGAAGGCCCTTTTAATGGGACTATCCATCACAGGCAGTGCTATGCACTGAAACCATTGGTTTTCACCAAACCAGAGGCCATATGAGGCCGACCTTGATTAAGTGTCTGTCACCAAACTTAGTCCCTTCTAAAATGGGGTTTCAGTATTATAATTTCCAATCTAAGATAATACTGATGGGTAAAATTTAATACTGATGGTTATAAGTTAGTACTGATAGCATAGTTAGTACTGATGAACTAGCCGTTAGTACTTATTCCCAAAAGTCTGTTATGCAATGATTACTTTTGCAAATAGAGTTGTTAACCACCTGTTTCCTTATAAAAGGGTTACCTAATTGGTTTCTCCTCACTTATTACCATAAATTTTTATAAGGCGGTTCAATCAATATTTTCTAATTCTTTATAAATTGCATAACTTTCCAATTGCTTTAACCACACTTCAATACAGGCTTTTGCGACTTAATCCCAATTCTATAACCCTAACTTTGTTCATCCATGGCTCCTCATGACTTTGTCGACAAACACAATATGGTGGCATGCTTGGAATTGCCAGATGGACATGATGAATTCGCAGAGATTGTAGCTTTTATAAACCATATCACCATCAGGTTTGCTCTTCTTTTAAACCCTACAATCTTATGTACCCCTGTTAGGAAGTTTTGGCAAACTGCTATTGCCTCAACAACTGAGGAAGGGGTACAACATCTAATTGGTACAATGGATGGCACTCAAATTGTTATTACTGAGGCATCTCTAAGAGAACATCTTCATCTTAGAGATGCTGAAGGTATTACCACTTTGCCAGTCACTAAAATTATTGAACAACTCACATTGATGGGGTATAGACATGACAATACTATAAACTTTCACAAAAGTCAGTTCTCCCCACAATGGAGGTTTCTTATTCATACCATTGGGATGCTTTTCCCACAAGCATAGCCACAGCCTTGATCTGCCTTAGAACAAGCAGGGTGTTCAATTTTTCAAATTACATATTTGAGGGTATGCTTAAAAATGCTGTTAGTAAAACAAAGTTTCTGATGTATCCCAGGTTTATTCAAATGTTTTTGGATCATCAGAGACAAAACCTACAACCTCATAAAAATATTTATCCATCAAAATTCCTCACAGCCAAAGTGGTTTCCAATATGTTAAGGGCTGTGGTAGGATATAGTGGGGTTGTAGTGCCATTATTTCCTAACATGCTTATTGCAGAGGGTGAAGGTCCATCAAGCACAGGTGGCTCCCAACACACACCCATAGGTTCTGAACATTTACCACCTCAACAAACTTCATCAACCACTAGGCACACCAGAAAAGAGAGTGGGACAACTCAACCCCATTCTTCTCCTAAAGTTGTACGAGATGAGCCTATCCCAGGTGATGGAGGGGATAGAGTGGTGAGGGCTGCCACTACTCAACCAGGCTTAGAAGCTGGTGAGGAAAGTGGTAACATAAATAAGACCCAATCCATGCCAACACCTAGTGAGCAATCACAGGGTGGACCCAGGCACCGGCTAAAAAAGGGAGGGGTGTATCTGCTCGGGCTAGGCCTGGGAGTGCATCTCAAATGCCCAGTGACCCACCTCTCTCAGCAAGTCACACAGCTGGAAGTGGTGAGGGCAGTTTGACACTTGAGAATATGACGGCTTTGTACAGATTTTTATGCAGAAAGGTGAACACACTGGAGCTGGCACTGGATGAACATAAGAAAGCTGCATCAAAAGTTCATACCAGAATGCTACTAAAGATGAAAAGGCTAGAGCATCAAGTTAAACTACTTTCCAAGCCAACTAAAGAAGCCTCTCCAGTCACTACTTCAATCAAAAGGAAGGCCAAGTTCATTATATCCAGTACATCTACAAAGAATTCTTCCAAACAGGGGAGGAGTTCTGACGTTCAAGGAAGAAGATAGTTTGGTCAATGGCAGGGTGGTCAAGACTTTCAAAGCCCTTTCCTTGATGATGAAGAAGATGTTCAGACAACCTCACATGCAGAAGAAGTGCTCAGTACTTCTACATGCACTATAAGTACTATCCCAGTTAGTACTTATAGTGTTGTAGTTAGTAGTGATAGCTCAATAGTTAGTACTCATGGTGCAGTTCAATCGGTACTATCTCTAATCCTGCAAGTAGCTGCTGAAATACAACAAACCACGACAACAGATGCTACTATCACCACCATTACACCACAAGAAGACACTGATGAAGAGAATAGGGAAAAACATGCAGTTCTGGGACTTCAAAGCTTGAAGAAGTCAATTCCTATCTCTCCAACCTACAAGAAGCCTCCTGCCCTGTATCTCAGAAAGAAGACGAAACCAGCAGCAACCAAACCTAAAGAAAAAGGAGTCACCATCAGAGAAGGAAGTGCTCCATCATCTCCAACTTCAGTTCCTAAGATTGATCCCAAGGACAAAGGTAAAGGGATACTTGTTGAAGTACCAAAGAAAAAGAAGGAGATTGAGAGGTTAAATGAAGAAGCAGCAAGAAAACTTGTAGCAGAGTGGGATGAGCAAGTATTGCAGAAAGAGGCTGCTGAGAAAGAGAAGAAGAAGATGGCTAAAATTGAAGAAGATTGGCAGACTTGGGATAACATGAGAGCTAGAGTTGAAGCTACTCAGGAGGTACAACAGAAGTTGCAACAGGATTAAGGAAAAAGTATTAATGAAGCAACTCAGATGTTTAGTGAAATATTGGCTAGACGACAGAGTCAATTCAGACAGAAAAGGGAAGTGGAAAAGGCTTCAAAACCTCCCAACAAGAGTCAACAAAAGATGTACTTGTGCAAATACATCAAGTATCAAGGTGAAGATAAGAGGACCTTGAAGCAACTCAACCAACTGGCATGGGAAACTCTTCAAAAACTGGCTGACAAAACTCAAAGGAACATACTCAACTTTAGGTCTATGTCAGATGCTGATTTCACCAGAAGTTTACAACCCATTGATCCCATTAGAAGTTTTAAAAGACCATCTGAAGAAGGAGGTTCTTCATCTGCACCCAAAAGACTGAAAGCAACTGAGGATGAGGGTGGACTTACTGAAGAGGAACTTAATCAGATGATGATAATTGAATCCCCAGAAAATGCACTATTTTCAGAGCCCATCAACACTAGGTATCCAATTCTTGGCTGGGATATCTACACTGAAGATGGAAAGAGATATTGGCAGATTCATAGAGCAGGGGGAATGACAAGTGCTTACTTATACTTGGTGGATTTGTTTGCATCTATTGACAGGGATGATTTGTTCAAGTTATGGGAATTGGTCAAGAACAGGTTCAAGAATAGAGATCCGGATAATGACAAGGATATGGAATTACTTTTTGAGTTGCATAATATATTTGAAACTGATCCAGCAGGAGAACAATTGAAGTATCAAACTGGTGAGGAATAACTGTCTTGGACATTGCTTGATTCATGTGGACTACACTTGGTTAATACACACAATGGGACGGACATCTACATGCTGGTTGAAAGAACTTACCCTCTTGCCCTAGGAACACTTCTGGAAATGCTTACAGCAGGGCTAAATATGGGCAATGCAGTTGAGATGGCTAAGGAGTTGCTGATAAAGATTTTTGATCAGGCTGGAAGACCTAGCAAAAAGTGAAGTTTGGAAGAATCCTCAAAGACTGAAGAAAACTTGTGATTCTGAAACCCAATCACAAGTTTAGGGGAGGATTGTTGGGAATATGCTTTTTGGGAGTTAATACTTATTTCAGTAGAGTTAGTACTGATAGTGTTAAATGATAAGTATTAACTAGTTAGTACTGATAGTGAGAAAGTTAGTACTGATAGGTTTAAGTATGTACTGATGTAAGTATGGAATGTCGTGTTAGAGTTGTAACAACATATCTTCTATTCAAATAGAAGATATGATATACTTAGTCCATAGTTATCTTTGTAAGGGATCTCCTTAGTGTATAAAAGGAGATCCTAGCTAGGTTAAACAAATATACATTCTAGCCGTCTAAAGTAGAGCTTCAAGGTTGTAAACCCTAGTACTAGGAGAGTACTCGTATTATTCATCAATAATATTGAAGCGTTTGGTTTTACATTTGTGTTTGCATTATTCTTCTAAAGTACATTCAAGTAGATTCCGCATACGTGTGTGTAGCTAGAACAAAGTTTCTCATTGTTGTTTTGGATCCATCCAAGGCAACTAACACGTTTGCAAGCTAAGTGTTCAAGATCCAAGGTTTGGGATTCCACATAACCCATACAATCAGAAGTTTAGAAAGGAAGCAGTACAGTTGGTAAGTGAATATTCAGTAGCTTCAGAGGATGAGTTGAAGCTTCTACATCAAAAAGCTAACATTAACTAGCTAAAAGAAGGGGATAGAAGATTTGCATATTTTCGCAGCATTCTTAAGTCAAGAAAGAATAAAGCAGAGTTGAGTCTATTTGTAAGGAAGATGGTACAAGAGTTGAAGGGGATAAGGTCTTAGATCAGTTTGCAAATCACTTTAAAATTTCCTTGGTAATGCTCACCCTGTGCAGACTCTTAATCTATTGGGTGATATTGTGTAAAATAAACTATTTGAAGAAGATGCTTTGGAAATGGTTAGTGAGGTCACATATTAGGAAATTAAGGAAGCTTTATTTGACATTGAATCTACTAAAGAAGCTGGTCCTGATGGTTACTCTTCATGTTTCTTCAAAAAATCCTGGAGCTGCATTGGAAAGGATATTTTTATGGCAATCAGGGATTTTTTTTCACACTGGAAAGATCTTTGGATAAATTAATGCCACTTTAATTACATTTGTTAATACAAATAAACCGTAAAAACGTTTATTCATATTTAGCGATCTCGTTATGTTTTGTTGATAACAAATATAAAGTTATCATAAGTAAAATTATAAGAATACATGTTATTTTGCAAAGTATATACATTTGGTCATTTACATAAAATGTTGTAATAATTTAATTGTTGTAATAGTTTATGTAATAGGATGGGTAATATCCAAGACCTATGACCCATACCCATGGAGCTAATCCATAACCCATGAACCATTGCATGACATCATGCATGAAATCCTATTGGGTATTATACATTACCCATGACCCAATGTCTATGACCCATGACCCAAGACCCATGACCCATGACCCATTGTCTAGATACATTGTATCTTGTTGGGTATCCATGACCCAAAGTCCATGACCCATGGCTCATACCCATAACCCGGTTTGCAACCCAAAATTCGGACTGTTCTGACCCAGACTGCCGGATCCCTGGTTTTACACTGGCCGGATCCCCCAAGTGAGGGATCCGCCGGAACCGTGGGACAGAAGGCTGTTATGCCTATAAATAGTGAGCCATTTCTTCATTGTTACTCACCTTTCTTCTTATAACTCTCTCATATATTATCTCACTCTTTTAACCTCTGATCATTTGATCATTCTAATAGTTCTTCTATCTTTTGTATTAATTCTCATATAGGTCCTTCACAAAGGCGAGATCACGCTATACTACAAGTCATCTAAGCAAAGAGTCCTTGATTGATTTGTCCATCCACAAGATTTCTGTATCAAGATCTTGTAATTCATATTTCACATAGTTGTTGTGTAATAGTTGTGTAAAGGTTTGGTTCTGCCTCGTAGAAGAACTCGGTATTTAGCTTTGTACCGGAAAAAGTGTAAGCGACGTTGTGAGGCTTCTCCGCCAAGTTGAAGGAGCTTGTTGACATAGTGCTTGAACTCTCGAGTGGGGTACTAGGGGAGTGGAGTAGGCAAGGAAGGAGTCCTTTTAACCGAACCACTTTAAATCACTTGTGTCGCTACTTTCTATCTTTTACTTTACTTGCTTTCATTATTTACTTTACTTATTGTTTCATACTATCTATCTATCCATACGAATTCACATAAGATCGAATCTAAATCTTTGAAACTTAAATTAAAATCGGTAAAACTATTCAACCCCCCCTTCTAGTTTTCCACAACTGGCATCAAGAGAAAGGTTTACAAAATTTTAAAAGTAAATTGTATTAAAAAACTTTTCGATCACAATGAGTTTTGAAAATTATAGAGAAGGGCAATTTATGCAACGACCTCTAATACTTGAAACTAATGGTTTTATTTATTGGAAAAATATATTTGAAACTTATGTGAAATCAAAATATATTGATCTTTGGTATATTATTGTTGAAGGTGATTTTCAAGCAACTACAAAAGATGATATAACCAGCAATGAAGAAAACAATTCTCATGATCGTCTCACCGATGACCAAAAGAAAAAGCTTTTAAAAAATAGTGAAGCAAAAATGGTTTTATACAATTCTTACCTAAAAAGGAATTTGAAAGAATTTCTATGCATAAAACCGCTATAGAAATTTGGAATTCTTTGTTGTAACACACCAAGGAAATCAACAAGTTAAAAACAACAAAATTGATTTATTTGTTCAACAATATGAACAATTTTCAATATTGGATGAGGATAGTATTGATGATTCTTTTGCTAGCTTTAATACTATTATTACTTCATTACAAGCACTTGATGAGTCTTTTTCTAGTCATAATCATGTCAGGAGATTTCTAAGGGGGCTTCTATCAAAGTGGAGACCGAAGGTGACGGCCATCGAAGAATCTAAAGACTTGTCAATCCTCACTCTCGATGAACTCATAGGCAACCTAAAAGTCTATGAGCTCATTCTCGCTAAAGACTCCGAGGTCTCAAAGGAAAAGAAAGAGAAACATAAATCTCTTGCTTTAAAGGCCAATAAAGTCTCAAGTGATGAAGAAACCTCATCTTCGGAAAGTGATGACAAAGAGTATGCAATGGCGGTACGCGACTTCAAGAAGTTCTTTCGGAGAAAAGGAAGATATGTCAAGCAACCTTATGACGACAAGAAAGGGTTACGAAAAAGCAAAGGTGACAAGAAAGTGAAGGACGAACGCAAGTGTTTTAAATGCGGGGATCCTAATCACTTCATTAGTGAGTGTCCCACGAACAAAAGGCGTTTGTGAGTGGCTCTTAGGGAATGAGTGAGGAGGAGAAGAAAGAAATTTGTCTCATGGCTAAAGACTCCAACGAGGTATGTTCCGACTCTCTATATTATAGTAGTTCATCCTTAGATGATGAATCTTTACATCTTAAATATGATAGGCTTTGTAAAATTACTCTCAAAGTAATTAACAAAAACAAGATTTTGAAAAACAAAAATGAACTATTAGAAAAGGAAGTTCTTGAACTAAAAGATAAAATAAAGAGATTAGAAAAGGGAAAATAAGTAGATAGTGAATGCAAGCTTTGTGTAGAACTTCAAACGTTAGTTGATCATCTTGATTCTAAGATTGCTAGAATAAGTACTAATACTCTTGATAAAATACTTGATAGTGTTAAAACGGGTAATAATCAAACGGGTTTAGGTATTCAGGAACACATTGCGTCAACTAGCGAGATTAAGGAAACACAATTTGTTAAAGTAATTGAAAAACAGGCTACTGTAGTCACGGATCCGACGGATCCCTTGAAAAAGGAACCGTCGAGTACAAATTTAGGGATCCGTAGGTGTGTACCAGTAAATAGTAGAAATAACGCAACCACGTCTTCTAGAACCGATTTTGTTATTGTTAACAAAAAGAAACCAACCCATGTTACTGTTAGAAATGTCAAACAACCACCTCCCCTAAAACAAAGTCAAAGTTTTATGAAAAACAAAGATCCATCGTTTTTTAAACCGAACACAAATATAAGAAGGCCAAACAATGTTTACCCTAGAAGTAACCACCATCAAATGGGATGGAATCCTAATACACAAAATGGTTTCCCATTTCAAAACTTTACACCTTGGAATGCTTTCTCACCATTTTCGTATATACCTCATATGAATGAAATGTATAACACCAATGAACCCGTGAAAAAATGGGGACCAAACTTTTGAGTTAATTGTTTTCTTAGGTGTGCCTAAAGGTTTGACTTAGATCCGGACGAATGGATCAAGGATAGCGGGTGCACAAGGCATATGACCGGTAATAAAGCATTGTTCTCCACATACGAATCCTTTAATGGAGGAAATGTGGTGTTCGGAAATAGCAAGAGCAAAATCATCAGTAAAGGTACAATTTCTCACAAATCCTTAACCATTAACGATGTATGTCACGTAGAAAACCTAAACTTTAATCTACTAATTATAGGTCAAATATGTGATAAAAAGTGCAACGTGCTTTTTAGCAAAACCGGTAGTAAAATATTGAAAAATTGTGTTACCATAGGAAGAGAAATCGGAAATGAACCAAAAGAAAAGCTTTGTCTTACCTCTATGGATAATACTTCGACCTTATGGCATCAAATATTGGGTCATGCCAATATGCGACTTCTTCAATCGCTATCATCCAAAGAACTAGTAAGAAACCTACCTAAACTAAAATACGAACATCATTTTTGTGATGCTTGTAACATAGGAAAACAAGTCCATGCTAGTCATAAAGCTAAAAATATGGTTTCTACAACTAAGTGTCTAGAATTACTACATATGGATTTATTTGGTCCATCCGCTATCCATAGTTACGGAAGCAACTTCTATACTTTGGTTATAGTGGATGATTACTCTAGGTATACATGGACTAAATTTTTAAAGAATGAAACTGAAACGTTTGATTACTTTGAAATCTTAAGTAAGAAAATCCAAATACAACTAGGAAGTCCTATTGTGTCAATTAGAGCGGATCATGATCGGGAATTTGATAATGAAGTGCAATTCGGAGCTTTTTATGATGCTAATGGTATTACCCACAATTTCTATGCTCCTCGCACTTAACAATCAAATGGGGTAGTTGAAATTAAAAATAGAACCCTACAAGAAATGATTCGCACCATGATTAATGAGCAATATATTCCTCAAAATTTTTGGTGCAATGCCGTCGACACATCAACCTACATACTAAACCGATTCCTAATGAGACCATTCTTAGGAAAAACTCCATACGAGTTACTACGAGGCAAAAAGCCTTCGTTAGAACACTTTCGAGTCTTTGGTAGTAAATGTTTCATACTTAATACTAAAGATTATTTAACTAAATTCGATCCAAAATCAACCGAAGGTATCTTCTTAGGATATTCTCCTAATAGTAAAACATATGTAATACTAAATAAAGAAACCATGAAATTTGAAGAATCTTTAAACGTAAAATTTGACGAGAGTCCTCCTAAAACTACCTTACCTCTTGTCGATGACGAGTTAATCGAAAGAAATCAAAGAAAATATAAATAATGAAAATGAACCATTAAACAATGAAGTCATCAATATTAAAGAGTCTAAATATCATCCCGTAGAAAAGGTTATAGGATAGTTAAATGAAAGAACCCTAAGATCTCAAGTCCAAAACCAAAGTAGTCTATTTTGTTTTGTCTCAACCATAGAACCTAAAAACACTCAAGAAACCATAAAAGATGAAAGCTGGGTAATGGCTATGCAAGAGGAATTAAATCAATTTGTTTCTAACAATGTTTGGACACTTGTACCTCCACCTAAAAACCAAACCATAACGGAAAAAAATGGGTATATAAAAACAAATTAGATGCAAACGGTGTCGTGTCTAGAAATAAAGCTAGACTTGATGCTCAAGGATATAACCAACATGAAGGCATAGACTTTGATGAGACCTATGCTCTCGTAGCTAGATTAGAGTCTATAAGAATCCTTTTTGCTTATTCTTGTGCTCATGATCTTAAGCGTTTTCAAATGGATGTTAAAAGTGCTTTTCTAAATGGTTTTATAAATGAAGAAGTTTATGTAGCTCAAACTCCGGGCTTTATCGATTTCGAAAAACCTAATCACGTGTATAAACTAAAAAAAGCTCTCTATGGTCTTAAACAAGCCCCAAAAGCTTGGTATGATAGACTTAAATCATTTTTAATCAAAACGACTATACCATGGGGTTAGTTGACAATACACTTTTTAAGACATGTGTGATGATTCAGATCGACTTGTCAAAACATGTGTGATGATTTCTCAAGAATCATGCATGATGAGTTTGAAATGAGTATGATGGGAGAATTAAGTTTCTTTCTTAGTTTACAAATCAAACAACTAGAAGATGGTATCTTCTTTAATCAATCCAAATACATAAAAGAAATGCTAAAGAAATTCGGATTAGAAGAGTCAAAACCAATAAGAACACCAGTGTCATCCAATACCAAACTCACCAAAGATGAAGATGGTGAATCCGTTGATAACACCAAATACCGCGGCATGATTGGTAGTCTTCTCTACCTTACGGCTAGTCGGCCGGATATCATGTTTAGTATATGTCTTTGTGCTAGATTTCAAGAAGAACCTAAAACTTTACACCTAGAAGCCGCCAAAATAATATTTAGATATATTAAGGGTACTACTCAATTGCGATTATGGTATCCCAAGGGGACGGGGGTATAAACTATTGTATATGCGGATTCTAACCATGCAGGTGATTATGTTGACCGAAAAAGTACAAGTGGTGTGTGCACTTTCATGGGGTGTTGTTTAACATCTTGGTTCTCAAAAAAGCAAATGACATTAGCCATCTCAACAACCGAAGCCCAATATCTCTCCGCCGGCAAAGCATGCCAACAAGCACTATGGATGAAACAAGCGTTAGTGACTACGACATTCATCTAAGTGACATTGCCATTTTATCCGACAACAAAGGTGCCATCGATCTTAGTAAAAATCCGGTGTTGCATTATCGTACCAAGCATATAGAGATCCGTCATCACTTCTTAAGAGACAATGTTTAAAAAGGGAACATTAAATTGAGAAAGTGTCATCCGAAGACAACATAGCCGACGTCCTCACCAAACCGTTGAAGCTAGAACAATTCAACTTGCTTCGTCTAGGTCTTGGTCTTATGGAGCAATCGTCGTGAAATATTTTCATTCTACAAGGTACGTAAACGTTTGCCTTACTTTCTTTTCTGAGTCTAGGATCTCTATTTCACACCACTCATAAACAATATGAGGATTTATTTTTAAAACTCAAAGATATTTTCTATACAATAAATTATTTGAAATATTTTCTATAAAAGATATTTCTCCCCGTATCATTTTCCTTAAATCACTCTCACGTCTAGGACAAACATTTTATTTTTCTCTCATCGTTAATACAAAGTAAAAACCTTTTTCATTGCATCTCATGCTTTTGAATGCTAAAGGGAATACATAACTAATATGTAGGGATGAGCACGGTACAAAAATGGTACCGAACCCGTACCGAATTGGTGGTACCGATTTTTCCCAGAGCATGAAAGTGGGTACCGGTACCGTACCGAACGGGATTCGGGTACCGGTACTAGGTACCGAGAAATCGGTACCTATATGGTTCTTCTCGTTTTTTGTTAAACCAAAAAGGATTTCAAGAAAATGCAACAAAAAATAGGATAAAACATGTATTTTCAAGTGATTTCAAATCACGGCGTCTCACAAAACGCAACCAACCCTTAAATAAATACATCACCAAGATATTCGTAACATACAAACGTTCCAAAACTTATAAAATAGGTTATGGTTTAGTTTTTGTGAGCAGATATGAAGGATCTATAGTTGTCACAATAAGTTTTTCGAACGTTTGGTTTCTTTCTATATGTTTTACATGACTATTTTTTGACATGGAACGGGCCAAATGGGTGTTTGGAGAAGTTATTTAAATAAAAAAATATGACTACTCAATCTTCAGGATTTTTTCGGTACTTCTCGCTTTGATACCGGTACCGTATTAGTGGTACCGAATTTTTTTGGGCTCAATTCATGGTACCTGTATCGTACCGTGTATTGGGAGTCAGTACCATTACAGTACGGTACCGGTATGGTTCTGGTTCGGTACCGGGATTCGGGTCCAAATGCTCATCCCTACTAATATGTGTTTTCGGGTACATTCAATCAAGCAAAAATGAATTAAGGAGCACTCGGTTTATCTCACGTATATATATATATATATATATATATATATATATATATATATATATATATATATATATATATATATATATATATATATATACAGTAAAACCTCTATAAATTAATACTTGATAAATTAATAAACTCAATAAAACTAATAATTTTTCCGGTCCCAACTTGGGACCAGTGCAAATTTGAACCCCAATCGATAAAATAATAAGATAATAATTGTTTTGTAACCCCAGTGTATATATATTAGTCCCAACGAAACTATAAATTAATAATCACTAAAAAATTCCATAATATATATTATATATGTGTGATACACTTCAAAATTCTAAGATTGTTTAGTAAAAAATGAATATATAGTCACTTGTTTTTTGTTGAATTTCAAATCTATATTGATTTCATCTTTAGATCTCCCTATTGCACTCAAGAGTTGGCCTGGGCGTTGTCTTCTCATATTGGAACAAAAAGTTGTGAAGAGTTATTGCCGCTTGTAATGCTTCTTTTTGAGTGACTGGTTCCAAAGCTATTGAATCATCCACAACTTCATCATCAACCGGATTTTGAATGGTATCCGCCTCAATTTCTTCAATTCCATTTTGTGCTGATAATGCATACCCGTAATTAACCATCTTTAAATTAATAATTTATTAATTTATCGATAAAATAATATCTCCCTAAATTAATAAAATATGTCGGTCCCAACACCATTAATTTATAAAGTTTTTACTGTATATATATGTGGAAAACTAGAAGGGGGGGTTAAATAGTTTAACCAATTAAAACTTGTTTTAAAATATTTAGATCGACATATGTCAATCTATTTGGATGTGTGTTGGATGTTGATAAACAAACATATAGAAATATAAATATGTAATGAAAAGATAAAGAGTAAGAAGCACAAAACCACAACGCGAGTATTTATAGTGGTTCGGCTACAAGGACACCTTCCTTGCCCTATTCCACTCCCCGAGTCACCTACTCGAGAGTTCGTAATCACTACACAACACCGACTCCTTATGGTAGAGAAACCTTCACAACGTCGCCTACTCTTTTTCCGGTACTAGGCTAACCACCGGGTCCTTTACACCAAGGAGAACCAATCCTATCACAACGTCGCCTACCCTTTATCCGGTACTAGGCTAGATACAGAGTTCCATTACAATGGAGGAACTACTACCCAACACTACACCAATCACCTAACCCCAAAGGAGATCAACTTCTTATTACAACATCATCAAGGATATCAATATCCTTGGATCCAATACTAATCTATCTTGTACATCGAAACACACCATATTGAATGTACATCTAGGCACCTTTCACTAATGCCTTTGACTAGATCTTCAAGACACCCTTTACTAATGTCTTGTGACTTGACTTCTAGGCACCCTTCACTAATGCCTACAATACGGATGATTGACACCTTTCACTAATGTCTTCGTCTTGACACTTGAGACATCTTTCACTAATGTCTTCAACACTACACTTCTTAGAAGAAAGAAAAGAACCATCAACAAAAGGATTTCAGTAGTCTTGATGCTGAGGAAGCATGGCAACTCATGTACTTGAGCTTGCTTGACTTCAAAGGTGGTGATCTCGCCTTTAAGAGGAACCTAGAGGATCACACAAAAACAAAACTACAAACATAGATCACTTGGATATGGGGTTAGAGAGTTTTTAACTCAAAGAGAAAGTATGTGAGAAAGGGGGTGAGAAATAATGAAGAAATGTCTCACTATTTATAGAGAGAAAATGCCTACTGTTCCCCGGATCCTACGGATCCCTCCCACAAGGGATCCGTCTAGTGTAAAACTAGGGATCCGTGGGACGCTCCTCTTTGCCCATGGGTATTTTGGTTATGGGTCATGGGTCATGGGTTATGGGTTGAACCATGGGTCTTTTATTAGATACAATTAGGGGTGGCAATTCGGGTTGGGTTCGGGTTGGCGGGTTCGGGTTGTCAGGTTGGCGGGTCAGAAAATCCCAACCCAAACCTGACCCATTAAAATCATCGGGTCAGCTATGTCAACCCTAACCTGTTTTGACATAACCCGAACCTAACCCATTTAACCCGTATATATACTTGGGTTGGTGGGTTAAATAAGTTACACGGGTTAAATATGTTAAACGGGTTGAATTGGTTAAGCTGGTTTCGGGTTGATCCATTTAACCCTTTTTATATACAAAAGTTGGCACGTTACACGAGTTAAACAGGTTGTTAGGTCGACCCGTTTGACACATTTAACCCGCATAATAAAATATAAATAATTTTGAGTTTATGAAAAAAGTCTTAAACGGGTTGGCGGGTCGACCTGCTTATTTTATTCCCAACCCGAACCTGACCTGTTTAATAAACGGGTTAGATAGGTCGACCCAAACCTGACCCGGAATCTATTTAGCACAACCCAAACTTGTTAATTTTCGTGTCGGTTTCAGGTCGGGTTTCGTGTCGGGTCAGAAATTGCCACTCCTAGATACAATGTATCTAATGAGTGCAATGCACCTAGTCAAATGGGTATGGGTTATGGATATATTCCATGGGTTGTAGTTTTTTACCCATTTATAATACATACTAGTTATGTATATATTTTGACCAATATGTAAACACTAGTTGTTGTACATATGTATTACTGATGTGATATTTCATCCTGATTTTAATATTTATAAACTTAGATAACTTAGGATAGACACATACTAACGGGCAGAGTACCCGATCATATGTAGTAAAGCCTTAGGTAAATCCGAGTATCGTCCCAAGAGAGCTGTGACCTTGATAGACTAAGATGATCAGATAATATATGGGTATGACAAAGTTGATATAATCCATAGATATGCTCTTACTCTACTTACACAGACACCAAAAATTTAGGGAAAAGAGATAGATAAACGAAGCTTAATAAAGAATACAAATATGAATTGATTACCGATACCAAGATTCAATATAGTGGTTAAATATTACCAGACTCCTTTGGTCGATTCTTCATGGCCTATGGTTCTTAGATTCCTCACCAAGATGAGCAGGTCACCCGGAATCATTCGGAAACCTAATAGCAGTCATTAAGCACCAAATCTACTAGATATAGACGATGGGAATTCGGCCGTTAGGAACTTAGATTCCCCCTAACCTCTTAAATACCTCCACTTGATAAGTGATCATTTGGTCAGTTCGCACACGAAGAGTGGTCGTACTATGGCCAATTCCTTCCATACTTCGCTATCTATCAGACTAGGGTCAGTTGGTCATATCTCCCAGCCCTTTAGATACTACCAAGCTTATAATACTACCAAGGCTAGCGATCTATGAAAAGACTAGCAAATGTCTATAAAGAATTATAGAGAATAACAATGACATAAATGCAAACTTTAATTAATGATATGAATTCATAGTATAAGTTCTAGAAAAATATAAAAGGAATCCAAACTCGAATACAAAGGAAATCATAGACGAGGACTTCATTATTCATGCTCCTAACCATGCTTCTTCTTCTGTGTTTTGATCTCCCCAAACCCTAGAAGGTTTGGGAATGGAGAGATATCTAAAATTGATGAAACCATCGACTATTTATAGGCTTCAAACTAGGGCGTAACCTTATTAGGTAGTTACGCCGTAACTTCCTTCAATCTTTTGTGCTTATCCATTGGTTACGGCGTAACCTTATCTGGGGTTACGTCGTAGCTTCAATAATTCAATGTATTTCTTCATTACAGCGTAGCCTAAGCTGAGGGCTACGCCGTAGTCTTTGTTGATTTAGTGCATATCAGTAGTTACGGCGTAACCTGAGTTGAGGGTTACGCCGTAGCCTTCGTAATCTTTAGTTGTGTCGTAACTTCATCACTTGGTTACGCCGTAGTCTTCGTAATCTTTAGTTGCGTCGTAACTTCATCACTTGGTTATGCCGTAATTAAGAGACAATCAATCAAAAGGGTTTGAAAACGTCCAATAGCAGCTTCCTTACTTCGAATGCGTCCTGAAATGAAATTATAAGGAATAAGGATGTTTTCCCTAATAATTTACTCAAAATGTGATGATATAGGGGAAAATTAACGCTTAGAAACTCAGGACTATTTGATGTTATCAAATATCCCTCACTTAAACTCTACTTGCCCTCAAGTAGGCCAATTTAGACTGCAAAAGATACATCCTTGAAGAATGCGTAGTTTTAATTTCCATGCTAGAATATTAATAAGAGCCGAACACCTCACGAAATGGGAACGAAAACACTCTCACTCATCCTGTTCTAAGTGTTAATTTCGGGGTGATCACTCAATTGCACAGACATAGTAAGTATTCTATCATAAGTTTGGCAATTACACACAACTCCACCACTAGAGCTAAGGTTAAGACAAATTTTAGAAAGCAATGTTGGGTAGAGTTTCAAAGGCTTAAGGGGTGGTGTCATTACTAACGTGTCACGACGAAGTGGACAAAATCAATGATACATGACCAAATTCATGGCCAAGACATCAAGGATTGCTCGCTGCATCACCTAGACACGCTTCACGACAAAAAAGTAAGGATAGGCATGGGATATTTAATGGGTGAAAAGGAAAAAGAAAACAAATAGTTTTAGCTTAAAACCGAGTTGCCATCGTCCAACCAATAATTCAAGGTTCATCTTCATATGGTCAGTACATGCCTCCGGAATCCACCATTATTTATTCTCGAACTTATTCTTCCAACCTTTGAATGTGATCGAGAAGATTATTCTCAGTGCCAATTTCTTCATGTAGTGCTTATAATTTTTCGCACTATTAACAATCATACTTCAATTTTTTTTTTTTTTTTTTTTTTTTTTTTCTTTTTTTAAATGCATATGCAATGATATGCTTTAGATGCAATGATATATTTACCCCTACTTGAACTGAGCATAAGGTGATAAACTTGGGGGTCTTTGACGATCTTTAGCGATATGTAGATGATGAGGTACGCCTTTAGGAACTTTATTTCGAACCTCAAACAAGGGTGAACAATGGCTTCAAGGTAAAAAGGTAAAAATGCACGGTAGGCTAAGGTGTAAGGGTGTAACGAAAATAAGGGTTAGAAAATGAAAGGATAGGCTCAAAAATGGTGTAACTAGGGGTATCTTGCACTAAAGGTGAGTGCAACAAAAAGGGTTAACAAGGAGGTCGAAAAGCCAATGCGACTAATCGATAAACGCACACAAGTGAACACATATTGGCTTTTTGGGTTTAATCCTAAAACATTTACTTTTTTCAAATCGCCTTTTCCAAATGCACCAAGCTAACTTGATACACTACTCGTTTATGGTCTCGAAGTGATGTGAAAGCCAAGTTCTAAAGTTTACAATACTATCGGCACACTCAATTTATGGTAGATTTGGGTAAAATGGGAGAAACGGAAAGGCTAAATCTCACCAATGGCAATAAGGGTTATAGTGTGCTCTACTTTATGTGATTCTAGATTGGTTAAAAATATGAAATTTTTTTTCAAATAAGCTTAAAATTTTGAAACCAACTATAAAATTAGGGCAAGTAAGCTAAGTAATCATACACTTTATTTCTATTCCTATCCCCCCCCCCACTTGAAGTGTACAAAGTCCTATTTGTAGGAAGAAAAAGGAAAAATAAAATAGAAATGAAAAATAATCAAGAAAGAAATAAACTCACCTCTCGAATGGTTGCCCAAGATGTCTCACTAAAGGTTGAATGTGGGTCATGGGGTGGCTAATGCGTATCGTTTCCGGGGACGGGCCTTAACTATTTGCGTTGCTTCAAAAATTGCCTACTGCAGCAGGGGTTACGGCGTAACTAATCCTAAGGCTACGCCGTAACTGCATCACAGAACCAAAACCTGCACAGCATATCAGGAAAATTTTGTACCCGACGGGTACAATTAACGATAGAACAAGCAAATAACAAAGTAGTTAAGTTATTACAGACATGAGTTTCAAATAGTTTTAAATTGTTTTCAAATTGTTTCATCAAATAGGGAAATCAATCGTCCCTAGGAAGATCATGATCCATGGAGTGGAATTGGGAGGGATCATATGGAGTGCTCGTGGTGCTTCCAGGAGTGGCGTCGGGCTCCATGAAGGCCACTCCTCCTTGGACTCCGATATCGGGGAGGTTGGGTTGGTACACATACTCCGGACCTTCCCACCTAGGGTGGCTCAAATGCATGTGCTGTAGCATCTGGCTAGTCCGATCCGCACTCCAATGAAAGAAATCCTGCTGGAGCTGCTGCACCTGATCCAATGTACCTGAAAAACCCTTAAACTGGTTACTAAGACCATAAAGACCCACTTCGAGGCTTTCAATCTCCTCGTTGAAATGGGATGACATTCCCTCAAGCCTCTCATCAATGATCTGCAACCGCTCCCCAACATTCACATGTGCCCTCCTTTGTCCCCTGGGCACCTGCTCCTCGGCTTCTTCCTCAGCTTCACCACCTACACCACTAGCTTCCCCTTCTTCTCTCCTCGGGGCTGTCCCAGCTAGTTCAATCGCACCATATACATCCTGGATGAAAATCCCTAACTCCACTAGCTTAGGCAGGCCTATCAAATAAGTATCCCTACCACGGGTCAATCGGGCCAAAGATGCATCGGTCATAAGATCAAAACTCCTAGCCAATATCCTGATGAAATGAGCCCCCTGCAAAGGACTCCTGGAGGAAAACCCCTTAGCACCCACAGCCATAAATCTCGCCAAATAGAAAGGAACATCAATGTTGTTCCCCTCTTCCATTCCCTGCATTAGGTAAAGATCATCCATGGTCATCTTATCTTTGGCTGAGTGCCTTGCTCGAATAGAGCAGGCAAGAAGTCGGTGCACCAATCGACGGATAGGGTTCCTCACCATCACGTAGGATGGTGGGCTCTTAGGATCATAACCACCCGTGACAGCGATCTGATCAAAATAAGCAGCAAGGTCTTGGGACTCATCCCTTCTTCTCCAGCACGTGTTATAGAACCGTTTAAAAGCCTCTGTTTCCATTTCCTCCTCAGTATACAAACCCATCATTGTAGTAAACTGCTTAAGAGTTAAATTTCTCCAAACGCCCCCAAGCTGGAAAAACATTGACTCCATGTCATCATCACCAATATCAGTACGGAATTCTACACTAGCAAGGAATTCACGGACGTACTCCGGAATGACCGGCACCGTGATCCTGAATAGCTTCAACCATGCACTACATGTGAACTCCCCAGCATTGCACGTGAACTTAATTTTGCAAAACTTCCTTAATCTTCTACTAGCTTTCCCGTTTGCCAAAGTACCGAATGCATCAAAATCAAGTGCCTCAGGTTGACTCATATTCTTTCCCCTTAATTTCTCGTGTTCTTCCACGCACAACTGCCTAATACCAGCATTAGGGTGTGCCAAAAACCTAGGCCAATTCGTGGGATTGTTTGCACCAGCCATAGAGAATGATTAGATGAAGAGAGCTTGAAAAAATTTCGGAGAAAAATTTTACTGTTTGTGTGTGCGGTGAAAGTATATGTGTAAAACCTAGTTTTTATTCCGTAAGGTTTTTATACCGTCAAGATAGTTAAGGCGTAATTCGATTAAATGGTTACGCCGTAACTAATAATTTTAAGAATATTAAATGGTTGTGAAAGGGTTACGTCGTAATCCTAATAAGGGTTACGCCGTAATTAATTTTTTAATCAAAGGTCAGATTTTTATATATCTGATTGTATAGTGGTTACGTCGTAACTCTAAAAAGAGGTTACGTCGTAACTAAATAGTCAAAAAGATTTTATAATAATTTTAATAAATTGCAATACGGTTACGTCGTAACCCATGAAAGGAGTTACGCCGTAACTAATAGCGTCAGAATAATTATGTAATATTGTAATAGGAGAGATTTAGAAACGTACCTTATGGAAGTGCTCAAATCTCTTAATGAGGTGAATATGAAATACCTTAGATCTTTCATTAACTGCTCCCCAGCAGCGGCGCCAAAAAGCTGATGTGTTATATCATCCTGCTTTTAATATTTATAAACTTAGATAGCTTAGGATAGACACATACTAACGGGCAGAGTACCCGATCAGATGTAGTAAAGCCTTAGGTAAATCCGAGTATCGTCCTAAGAGAGATGTGACCTTGAAAGACTAAGATGATTAGATAATATATGGGTATGACAAAGTTGATATAATCCATAGATATGCTATTACTCTACTTACACAGACACCAGAAATTTAGGGAAAAGAGATAGATAAACGAAGCTTAATAAAGAATACAAATATGAATTGATTCCCAATACCAAGATTCAATATAGTGGTTAAATATCACCAGACTCCTTTGGTCGATTCATCATGGCCTATGGTTCTTAGATTCCTCACCAAGATGAGCAGGTCACCCGGGATCATTCGGCAACCTAATAGCAGTCATTAAGCACCAAATCTACTAGATCTAGACGGTGGGAATCCGACCGTTAGAAACTTAGATTCCCCATAACCTCTTAAATACATCCACTTGATAAGTGATCATTTGGTCAGTTCGCACACGAAGAGTGGTCGTACTATGACCAATTCCTCCCATACTTCGCTATCTGTCAGACTGTGGTCAGTTGGTCATATCTCCCAGCCCTTTAGATACTACCAAGCTTATAATACTACCAAGGCTAGTGATCTATGAAAAGATTAGCAAATGTCTATAAAGAATTATAGAGAATAACAATGACGTAATTGCAAACTTTAATTAATGATATGAATTCATAGTATAAGTTCTAGAAAAATATAAAAGCAATCCAAACTCGAATACAAAGGAAATCGTAGACGAGGACTTCGTTATTCATGCTCCTAACCATGCTTCTTCTTCTGTGTTTTGATCTCCCCAAACCCTAGAAGGTTTAGGAACGGAGAGATATCTAAAACTGATGAAACCATCGACTATTTATAGGCTTCAAACTAGTTACGGCGTAACCTTATTAGGTAGTTACGCCGTAACTTCCTTCAATCTTCTATGCTTATCCATTGGTTACGGCTTAACCTTATCTGGTGTTACGTCGTAGCTTCAATAATTCAGTGTATTTCTTCATAACGGTGTAACCTAAGCTGAGGGCTACGCCGTAGTCTTTGTTGATTTAGTGCATATCAGTAGTTACGGCATAACCTGAGTTGAGGGTTACGCCGTAGCCTTCGTAATCTTTAGTTGTGTCGTAACTTCATCACTTGGTTACGCCGTAGTCTTCGTAATCTTTAGTTGCGTCGTAACTTCATCACTTGGTTACGCTGTAATTAAGAGACAGTCAATCAAAAGGGCTTGAAAACGTCCAATAGGAGCTTCCTTACTTCGAATGCGTCCTGAAATGAAATTATAAGGAATAAGGATGTTTTCACTAATAATTTACTCAAAATGTGATGATATAGGGGGAATTAACGCTTAGAAACTCAGGACTATTTGATATTATCAATTACTAAATCATAAAATCACTTATACTTGTTTTAGTGTTTTATGTGAAAACGTAAGTGTGTTAGAAAACTATTGGTTCAAACCATTTACGTATTTTATTTGTTTCGTTAAAATGATTTTACGTTTGTTATCGACAAAATATTAGAAGATCGTAAAATATAAATAAACGTTTTTACGGCTTATTTGTATTAACAATATATATATATATATATATATATATATATATATATATATATATATATATATATATATATATATATATATATATATTCACTTCTATGTTTATTTTTCTTCTTTAAAAGTGTCGAGATAACCGCAACTCCACATGGTTTTCATATAGGCACACACTAGGCACTATTGTTTTCAAAAACAAAATTTTCAGCTGCCTAAGAACACCAGTTCCACGGATCCCAGTATTTACGTTGGACGGATCCCTGAAGGATTGGAACCGTGTTACAGTAGCCAAAATTTTATTTTATTTTTCTTACTTTGGCTAGAAACTTTCAAATTTTCAACATTTTAGCTTTATCACTAATGAATATGTTACTTAATACTTGTCCTCTCATGATCACTTGTCTTAAATTCATATCTAATCATTAGATTATAGTCCATATTTTGGTTTTAGCATTCATTGCAATTCATTAATGTCTATAAATAAGGTTCCAAAATGCTTGCATATCCATCACTTTCAACCTCACAAACAATCATCATCATGTCACCCAAAAGATCCTCAAACATTGATGAACCATCTAGCGAAAACAACCATTTTCAAGAAATTCGAAACTTCATCCTACCACCTTCCGTAATACCACCACCACCCAAAACTAGAAAAACCGCATAGATTAGCATTCGGGCTTGTTGTTTAGCTAAATCATTGTCAAATAGCCCATCAAAAACTACTCACTCTCCACCAAATGACTACAATGTAGCACCTCCATCATCTCCCACAAGCTCACCACCACATTTACCTAACGAGTCTCAACTTAACACCCAAATCACCCTAGCAGAACTCCTTACAACTCTGAAAATAATTCCACTACCCGTGCCTAGTCCACCACCCGCTCCATCTCAACCATCAAAAACTACCCAACTAGCCTCCAACATAAACTTAAAAGAACTAGTCTTTTTAACACCACACACATCTCCAAATACATTCTTCAAAGAGCTTGAAACATCACCACCTCTACCTCCCATCACCTTACAAGAACATTTAGGTTCTTATCCACCACCACTCACCAACATCATGGATTGTGATCCATACTTTTGAATATTTCCACCACATATTCCACACTCCAAATATCAAACCTACCTGGAAACCATCCACCCATACCTCCCTCAATATCTCTTTTGCGAACAATGTCAATCCACTAAGGATCTCGCAATGGAAATAAAGGACGAGATGCAGTTTATTCTCAACCATATCCTTGATCGCATCAACATTATCACTCACCAAAACTTCCATAATTAACTCCTATGCAAGCATGGAAGGAATGATAATGATATTTCTGTGGAAAACTAGAAGGGGGTTGAATAGTTTTACCATTTAAAATCTTATTTGAAACTTTATTGTGAGATCAATCAATATAGATAAATGATATGTTAGTGAAGAATGAATAATATGCAAGCAATAGAAAGTAAGTAAGGAAAGAAACAATCAAACCACGACAAAGTTGTTTATAGTGGTTCGGTCTACAAGGAATATTTTTCCTTGTCCTACTCCACTCCCCGAGTCTCCAACTCGAGAGTTATCTTCACTAATCAACAAGCTCTTTTAACCGGCGGAGAAAACCTTTACACGTCCCTTACACAATATTTCTGACACAAAGCTAGATGTCGAGTTCTTTTACAAGGGTACAACCACTCCCAACACACTATGTATTTTGAGGACTAAAATACTAACCACTCACACTCAGAGGTTTAAGATGGTTTGGTACAATAATGATGTATGAACAATAATAGATCACACAACAACAAAACAAACAAGCCTTCCAACTGATTGTTGAAGGTTGATTATGCCTTGATCTTCTTTGCTACAAAAGATGATCACTAGAATGAAATGAAACTAAGTTAGATGTAATAGAATGAGAGAATGTATGTGGTTTATGCTAATGTGGGATGAGAAAACAAAGTGGGTTGGTTTGCTATTTATAGGACAATTGTTCAGCAAGACCATGGACTGGACGGAACCAAAACAAGGGTTCCGCCCTTGTTATTTTTTGGTTCCGCCAGTCTGACAGTAAAGATCACAAAAAATATTTCCAAGATCACCCAAATCTCTCCAATATTATGCAAGATACGATGAGTGAGTATCTAAACAAAATAGTCTATAAAATCTCCTAAAGATTTCCAATGTGATGCAAGCCATGATGTAATATGTTTTTTTCTATTTTTAGAATTAATATGTTTACATAAGTAAATACAGATGTAATGTTATGTTTAAGAAACTAAACATATTTGTTCTAAAAATGTTGATGCACATTATAGTTTAGAAGGATATCAATGTTAATTGATACATAGTTAATCAAAATGTGATAATATGTAAATGCTTAAGTGATGAAGACTTTATTTAAGAAAAGCTTGTTTTAATGTCTATTAATCTTGACAAGCTTTATACGTTACAAAAATAAAATTTACTTTTGTCGTTAACAAAACACGGTAAAGATCATAAAATATAAATAACGTTTTAGGACGATACTTGTATTAACAAT
Source organism: Chrysanthemum seticuspe (assembly GCA_019973895.1). Classification (NCBI taxonomy): domain Eukaryota; kingdom Viridiplantae; phylum Streptophyta; class Magnoliopsida; order Asterales; family Asteraceae; genus Chrysanthemum; species Chrysanthemum seticuspe. Next base: position 271,661,256 of record BPTQ01000001.1, on the reverse strand, counting down.
TTTCTCTATTTTTTATGGGTCATTTTAAAGAACAATCATTGTTCTTAGTTTTACATTTGTATGTGGCATATATACCACTACATTTTGATATTTTATTACAAGGATCTGTTCTATCTTGTTTCTCGCCTTATACAAGATTATATTACATGTTACTACTAACATTTGTTTTGTAGGTATTATATTTTCTCACTTGACGCCCTATTCTAGGGGGAGCTACCGTCAAGGGGGAGCTAGTGCTTTGTGGATCATATTTATTTTCCTTCCACAAATTATTTCTTTACTAGGCTCACTTTTTGTTTCGACAAAAAGGGGGAGAAGAAGTAAACTTACATATACTTTCAAAACGTACATCTAATCTTAAGTTTTACTGATCATAATGTTATGTTTTTTCATCAACAAAAAGGGGGAGATTGTTAATACAAATAAACCGTAAAAACTTTTATTTATATTTAGCGATCTCGTTATATTTTGTTGATAACAAATATAAAGTTATCATAAGTAAAATTATAAGAATACATGTTATTTTGCAAAGTATATACATTTGGTCGTTTACATAAAATGTTGTAATAATTTAATTGTTGTAATAGTTTATGTAATAGGATGGGTAATATCCAAGACCCATGACCCATACCCATGGAGCTAATCCATAACCTATGACTTATTGCATGACATCATGCATGAAATCCTGTTGGGTATTATACATTACCCATGACCCATGACCCAAGACCCATGACCCATGACCCATTGTCTAGATACATTGTATCTTGTTGGGTACCCATGACCCAAAGTCCATGACCCATGACTCATACCCATAACCCGGTTTGTAACCCAAAATCCGGACTGTTTTGACCCAGACTGCCAGATCCCTGGTTTTGCACTGGTCGGATCCCCCAAGTGAGGGATCCGCTGGAACCGTGGGACAGAAGGCTTTTATGCCTATAAATAGTGAGCCATTTCTTCATTGTTACTCATCCTTCTTCTTACAACTCTCTCATATATTATCTCACTCTTTTAACCTCTGATCATTTGATCATTCTAATAGTTCTTCTATCTTTTGTTGTGATTCTCATATAGGTCATTCACAAAGGCGAGATCACGCTATACTACAAGTCATCCAAGCAAAGGGTCCTTGATTGATTTGTCCATCCACAAGATTTCTGTAGCAAGATCTTGTAATTCATATTTCACATAGTTGTTGTATAAAGGTTTGGTTCTACCTCGTGGAAGAACTCGGTATTTAGCTTTGTACCAAAAAAAGTGTAAGCGAAGGTTGTGAGGCTTCTCCGCGTAGTTGAAGGAGCTTGTTGACATAGTGCTTGAACTCTCGAGTGGGGTACTCGGGGAGTGGAATAGGGCAAAGAAGGTGTCCTTGTAGCCGAAACACTATAAATCACCTGTGTCGCTACTTTGTATCCTTTACTTTACTTGCTTTCATTATTTACTTTATTTACTGTTTCATACTATCTATCCATCCATACGAATTCACATAAGATCGAATCTTAATCTTTAAAACTTAAATTAAAATAGGTAAAACTATTCAACCCCCTATTCTAGTTTTCCACAACATTGGTGCCTAAAATAGATACTCCTAATAGAGTATCTGATTTCAGACCAATTGCATGTTGCAATATCCTGTATAAGTGTATAAGTAAGATTCTAACTAACAGGATTAAAGATGGGCTTAGTAAACTGGTTAGCTTAAATCAAAGTGCATTTATTCCTGGAAGGCACATTCAAGACAACATTCTTATTACTCAGGAACTTTTGAAAGGATATGATAGGAAGAATGGAGCAAAAAGATGTGCAATGAAAGTTGATATCCAGAAAGCTTATGATATAGTTAGCTGGGAGTTCTTATAAGAAGTTCTCGGAGCTGTTGGATTTCATGAAGTTATGATTAAATGGATTATACTTGCATCACTACTGCTTCAATTTCAATTTGTGTGAATGAAGAGGTATGTGTGTTCTTTAAAGGAGGCATAGGTCTTAGACAAGGTGACCCAATCTCACCTTAATTATATACTCTAGTTATGGAAGTCCTCAATATGATCATGATAAAGAATATTGTGATGCTACTCATTTCAAATATTACTATAGATGCAAGGAATTAAAACTTACACATATGAGTTTTGCTGATGATCTAATGGTTCTGTGTAATGGAGATAAGGACTCTTTATATGTGGTAAAAAAGTCCCTAGAAGATTTCAGTAGTGTCTCTGGATTGATTCTTAATTTGAACAAGAGTATTATGTTCTTTGGCAGCATAAATGAAGGAAGGAAAACTGAGCTTCTTGAAGTCTTACCATTTAAGTGTGAGAAGCTTCCTATGAAGTATATTGGAGTGCCATTGATCTCTAGAAAGCTTGGTATTAATGACTGCAAGAGTTTGTTTGACAATGTGGAAAGAAGGATTAGTTGTTGGAAGACTATACTCTTATCTTATGCAGGTATAATTCAACTTATAGCCTCAATCTTATCTGTAATGCAACAATATTGGGCTTACGTGTATATGTTGCCTGTAACGGTGATTACAGATCTTGAAAAGCTTTTTAAAAGCTTTCTCTTGAATGCTGGAAGTTTAGCTCAAGGTAAAGCAAGAGTTGCTTGGAATTTAGTGTGCAAACCTAAGGATTAAGGGGGTTAGGCATTAAACCTCTTAAGAAATGGGATGCAGTTCTTATGGTTTCATAGCTTTGGAAAATTATAGAAGGGAAAAAATCTTTGTGGGTCAAATGGGTTAATTCTGTCAAATTAAAAGGAAGTAGTATATGGGAAGTTGTAGCTAACATTAATGATAGTTGGGGATGGAAACACATGCTAGAAACGAGGGATAAAATAAAGCCTTTTGTGAAGTATAAGATTGGTGATGGTAAATTTATTTCCATATGGCATGATAATTGAAGTGCTTTAGGTCCCTTTGACAATATTATTCATAAAAGAGCTTTGTATGATGCTAGATTGGATGACAATGCTAATGTGGCATATTTGATTCATGATGGGAGCTGGAGGTGGCCTGTTGAATGGTCAAATCTATACCTTGAGCTTACTCAATTAAGTGTCCTAATTCTGTCTCAAAGAAGAGATAAAGTGTTGTGGATTGATGAAAATAATAAAGAAATTGAGTATTCTGTCAGTAATGTATGGATAAGTCTCGGAGATAATTGGCCTAAAGTAGTTTGGAAGCATGTTGTGTGGTTCTCTCAATGTACTCCCAAACATGCGTTCATATTATGGTTGGCTATACAGGGGAAGCTTCTTACTCAAGATAGGATGCTGGTATGGCAATAAGGAAATGATTTGAGATGCTCACTGTGTAAGAGTTGTATTGATATTCATGATCACTTATTCTTTGGCTGTTCTTTCTCTGCTAAAGTTTGGAAGGAAGTGAGCAAGAAGGGGAGGTTTGATAGAAGTTGTCTTAGCCTAAACAGTGTGGTGACAAGTTTAGCTAATCAGAAGTCCAAGAATATCATATGGTAGATAGTCAATAAACTTATTTTTATCTAATACTACTACTACTACTACTGTGTATTTTGTCTATGTAGTTGAGACTTCTTAATGGATCAGAGATATATAGCTTGTCTGAGTTATGGTCTAGTTGTATCCGATATCTGTCAAGCTTCAGAATGTCTGTTTGTATGCTGATTGAGCATATTCAATCAATTTTGTGTTTATTGCTTGTAAAGCATGTTTGTGATTAATATCAATTTACCATTTGCAAAATAATAATAATAATAATAATAATAATAATAATAATAATAAAAATAAAGTGATGATTTTTGTAAATCCTTTGAGTTTTTAATAAAGTGTTGATTTATATAATAATAATAATAATAATAATAATAATAATAATAATAATAAAAAGTATAACAAAGTTGTTTTGAGTTATAAAATTATTTTGTCCAAAAAGAGATATTCTTTATATCAAATTACCCATATAAATACTAAATATCATATCCTTGATGAATTAATTCCGTAGTTCTCATTTGAAATAATACCCCAAAATTCTGACAATGAGGCTTGTGCTCCAATGGCTTTTCCTCTTTGTTGCTACCTTGACCTCAAAAACATTAAGTACGCCTAATAAGACTCCAAGGCTTAGTCCTTTCGACCCGTTTTTAAACGAATACACTGATTTCACAAATCTTAGTGACGACGTAGAAGTCTTCTTCTATAATCAAACTATCGATCATTTCAACTACAAGCCGGAAAGTTATGCCACTTTTCCACAACGATATTTCATCGTCTCTAAATGGTGGGGTGGTGCTAAAAAGAATGCACCAATTTTCGTTTATCTTGGTGCTGAACAAGCCTTAGATTATGTGCCTTCAACAGTCGGATTAATGTATGAGAATGCACCTAGTTTCAAAGCACTTTTGGTCTATTTAGAGGTACGTATATAGTATAGTATTAAAAAGTTTTTTTTTTCTTAATGTGTCGCTGATATACTGTATTTATATGTATCTTTTGTGTATGACGCTAGCATCGATTTTATGGGAAGTCAAATCCAGTCGGGTCGATGGAAGAATCAGTGAAAAACAAGAATGTGCGCGGGTACTTCAATTCTGCTCAAGCCTTGGCAGATTATGCCGAGATACTTGTGCATCTCAGGAAAGAGTTACATGCAGATCACTCTCCCATTATCGTTATCGGAGGATCCTATGGTGGAAGTAAGTTGGTCATCATATCTAACCTAAAAATTCTGTAGTTTTTAACGTTATATTCATACCCATGAACTTAATTAACATACTTGAATCGATATTTGTAGTGCTTGCTTCATGGTTTCGTCTCAAGTATCCACATATCGCGCTTGGTGCTCTAGCTTCATCGGCTCCAATTCTATACTTCGATGATATCACTCCTCAAGATGGATATTATTCGATTGTTAGCAAAGATTTCAAGGTATATTAACATTTTTTGCTTTCTTTTTTTCTAGCTTCGAAAAAAACTATCTTCTTGGAAAATCTAAAATCAATGTGATTGTTTATACAGGAAGTAAGTGAAAATTGTTTCACCACAATAAAGAAATCATGGAGTGTGATTGATAAAGTTGCTTCGAGGCCAAATGGTCTTGCAGTTCTTACCAAAAAATTCAAAATTTGCTCGTAAGTTATACTTAGTACGTACAATTAATCTATCGCTTATATTTTGTTATTCTGAAAGTAGTTTAATTTATTTCTGAAGGTTATTAAAGGATTCTTCTGAGCTCAAGAACTACTTAAACAGCATGTATACTGATGCGGCACAATACAGTTCTCCACCAACGTATCCAACAACCCAAATTTGCAAAGGTATCGATGGAGCAAGCAACGTCACTGATAATATTCTTGATCGAATTGTTGCGGGAGTTAGTGCTTATAGTCCTCCTTTGCCTTGCCAAAACCTGACTCAAACACCTAGTGAAACGTCTATCGGATGGGGGTGGCAAGTAAGTAAATTCGTATATAGCGTCACAACGGTGTTTGATACTTTACATTTATTACCAATTTTCTTCTAGACTATTTGATATTGTAAGCATAGACATGCAGTGAAATGGTGATACCCATTGGCGTAACAAGTAAGACTAGCATGTTCCCAAGCTCGCCTTACGATCAACAAAAGAAGAACGACTATTGTAAGTTGGTGTATGGTGTCGCACCTCGACCTCATTGGGCTACAACTTATTATGGTGGTCATGTAAGTACAGTTTTACGCTTTGTTCTGCAAGAATTTCATTTATCGATTTTTATCAATACATGTGATTCGATGTGCATTTTATCTTTAATATTGTAGGACATAAGGATGGTGCTTAGCAAGTTTGGAAGTAACATCATCTTCTCCAACGGTTTAAGAGATCCTTATAGTAGCGGAGGGTATGTAACTTTGTAAACTAAATTTTCGTATTTGGATACAAATATAACTCTTGATTATGCTGGTGAACAACTTATTGACATACCGCATTGCATGCCGAAAAAGGCCAACTTATCGACATACCACTAGCGTGATATAATGATTGTAATGTTATCTTCTCTTTTACGTTTTAGAGTGTTGGAGGATATATCAGAGAGTATAGTGGCCATAACAACAACTAATGGTACGTTTCTATACATATATGCCGATTTTCACTTGTTATGCTAATGCTAACAATCTCACCCTAAGGGTCGTGAAACTAAGAAGCTACACTAATTAAAAGATTCTTAGTTAGGGCAGCGTTAATATAAACATTTAGATCAATTTCACCAGTTACATGCTTTCGATGCAGGTTCACATTGTTTGGACATATTACCGTCGTTTAAAAGTGATCCTGAATGGTTGATTAAACAACGAAAGGATGAAGTGAAGATCATGAAAGGATGGTTGAGAGAATACTATCGTAATCTGCGTATACTAAAGCAATGATCGATCTATATTCATATGATATGATCATATTTAAAATTTAAATAAAAGAAAAACTTATAATTAAGGAACAAATCATTTGATGCTTATTATGAATTATATTATTAAAGAAAGTGTCAACTATTATTAATTGTGATTGTCATTTTCTAAGGGGACACATATGACATGTATTGTTTGATATCAATTTCATGACTTTATTGAGGAAGAAAAGTTAATATAAATATTGTTAACATTATCTTACTATGACTTATTTTTTTTTATCAATAATTAACGATTTAATATCATTTGAGGACAAAATATTATTTACATACCAAGGGATCAATCTTTACTATCCATTTTTATTTGATCTAATGGATGAGATTAATTCCAATAATTTAAAAAACTCACTTTCATCATCTTTTTTCAAATATTAATAACTTTCAAACCGTTAATCGTTAAGTGAAAAAAAAAATATTATTGCGGCGAGCATTTAATTATCTTTCTTTCGACAAAAAGAATTTTTTCGTATTTTTCACTTTTTTTTTTTTTTTTTTTAAGTTTTTTCGTTTTTTTACGTTACTGAAATTTGCATTAAAAAAATCATATATGATTAAACACTATTTGAATATCATATATGATATAAGTGTTATATCATATATGATATTAGTGTTATATCATATATGATATGTAATATCAGATGTGATATTAGTGTTTAATCATATATGATATACATATCATATCACATGTGATATCACATATCATATATGATTTAACACTATATCACATGTGATATTCAAATTAGTGTTTAATCATATATGATTTTTTTTATGCAAATTTCAAGTAACGTAAAAAAAGACGAAAAAACGTGAAAAAACGAATTTTTTTTCTTTTTTCGAAAGTATATCAGAGTGCCCGTCTATAGAAAGATAATTAAATGCTCTTCGCGACGGTGTAAATATTTTCACTTAACGATTAACGGTTTAAGAGATATTTAAATTATAAAAAATATGTGAAATAATAAAATGCTTTTAATCTCAGGCATTGATTTCTTTTTAGATGGATGATAGAGATGAGTCCCTTTGTATGTAAGAAAAGTTTGGTATGCAAAATAACGTAGGGAGATCCTCTCAAGTTGGAAACTCAACTTGACTCAAGTTAGAGACTTGTGAGCCATTGGATTTAATCCAATGGCTTAAATTAAAAGAACTTCTTTTGATTTGAACCATTAGATTAAATCCAATGGCTCACAATCATTTAACTTGACTCAAGTTGTGTTATGCAACTTGAGAGGATCTTGATCCCAAAATAACTCTCCTCGTAATTAACAAACTGAAAAGTACTACTAAACAATTTACAAAACAAGCATAAGGACGTAGTGAACTACAGATAAAATGGCCTCATGGGTTGGTCTCACTTATCCAATAACACACTACTTACTATTCAATTATTTTATTTGCTGTTTTTAATCATCTTTTTCAAAGGTTTTATCCGTATGAAACAAATACTAATAAGGAGGCGTTTTATTTCACAAACTCAAAATCTGCTACTTACCAAGGGACAATTCCTAGCCGTTGGATCAATCAAACATTTTTTAAGGATTAAAAAACACGGAGGGACCATTCTTGCCAAAAGCTGAAACTTTCCCCACCACAAAAACACAACACATGCACTCATTTCACCATCAAAAACAAAACCTCCCTTTCTCTCTCTTAATTCTCTCACTAAAAACAAACCCTAACTATCAAAATCAACCAACAATTAACCGTCAAAATAAAAAAAAACACAAAAATGCATCAATCTTCAACTGAAAAAGCAGAAGCACAAAAAAAATGGATCAAAATAAACCTACCGACTCCGAAAATGATGGTATGAAGCTTCAAACTAATTATTTAGATGTTATTTATGTATCTCTACTGATTTTATACTTATTTATGAATGTTATTGCTATTTATGAACATTTTTCTGTATTTTTTTTTGTTGTATTACTGTCATGAAATTGATGATTATGTATTTATTTGAGATTTTGCTGTCATACTGTAAAAGAAGAAGATATTTATTAAGATTTTTTAGTTTTTGCTGATTTTAGATGTTTTTAGATGTTTTTCCTGAGTTATTAAAGATTTTGGAAAAATATCACTAGTGATAAAAAACAGTTGTGGTAGATATGGTACTGATTTGAATATGGTGAAAAAAAAAACAGTGGTAGTGGTAGTGGTTTAGTTTTGATTTTTGGTAGTGGTAGTGGTAGTGGTGGTGGTGGTGGTAGTGGTAGTGGTGGTGGTAGTGGTAGCATGTTACAAGTATAATTTTTGATATAACTTATGATGCGTTTTTGAGTGTGACAGAGAAATATTTTATGGTATATCACTAGTGATAAAAACAGATGTAGCGATTATTGATTAGTATCACACGATTAGTGATCATGTAGCGCGATAACTGATACATTTTTAGTGTTCTTCGTGGTAGTGGTAGTGGTTTAGTTTTGACTTTTGGTAGTGGTAGTGGTAGTGGTACTGATGGTAGTGGTGATGATGAAGAGCAGTCGCGGATAACTTAAATATTTAATGGTATATCACCAGTGATAAAACAAATATAGTGATTTTTTTTTTTTTGATTTTTGTTATTATAACAACTGTGATGATAAGCCGTTATACTTGAAATAACTATATTTCAAATAAATCTTGATTAGAATTTATAGTGTCTTTTTGTTTTATATAACATAAGACATTAAAATTGTGATTTTGAAAAAAATGTGGAAGATGATATTTACAAGCATCTGGAGACAATACAAGCTTTAAACGGTCAGTTTTTGTCTGCTAATAAATCTTTAAACATAAAAATTGCAGACATTATGTTTGTTTCTAAAAAAAATTTGTAAATGCAGTTTTGTCGACAAGCAAATTTTTGAGCTTATCTCCAGAGATTGATAAGGAAAAAGGTAAATTGCAACATATAAGCATGTCTCCTTTAGAAAAATATCAACTGTGATAAACCCTGTATGTATGCGGCATACTTGTTTTGACATTTAGCTTATGTGCTATATCACATGTGATACAAATTGATATGACATACTTGCAGTAGAATGTTATAAAATTGTATGACGCATAAACATCCAGAGTTTATATTTATCAGGAATAAATATTCATAAAAACTTACTTGGGATTTGTTTTGTGCAGATTGGAATACAAGTCTAAATGAAATGAAAAAGAAAAGAAGTAAGAAACAACCTCCAGTTCACAAAGTCACCATATCGGGAAGCGTTTTGCTGTGTAGTCAAAGTAGTCGTAAATCTAGTGTTTTGGAAGAGATTTCTTAAAGCAGTTGTTGCATATTTAAGAAGAATAGTCGTGTTTGCAGTTGTTGCATATATTGACTGAAAATGAGTTATAGTTGTTGTCAATTTATGTTGCTGAATTCTGAGTTATAGGTTTTTGTGTTTTTTGTTATGATAGTGCTTAAGTATATTAATGTAGATGCTATATTGCTTTTAAATAAGCTGTTAGTTTTTGATTGGATGTGTTGTTGTTTCAGTTTAGTCTTTTTGTTGAATCATCTGTTATATTGTCACTAGTGATATTTTTGATTCATAGTATCACCAGTGATATTTCAAGTAATGTATAGTATCACCAGTGATATTTTAAGACAATTTTTGAAGTTATTGTGTTATGCTTTTTGACTTTGTGTTTTATCACCTTCTTTACAGCTTCCAGTGGTTTGAAAATTCCTCCTTCTTTTATTCATCATGATTTTATTCATACTCCTGGTGGATCGGTTTTTTGGGTTCCTAGAGTTGCTGCTAGTGTGCTACCAGTTTTGTTTAGTGTTTATGATTATGTTGAGGATTGCATTAGTATGTACATGAGATATGCTTCAGAGGAAGGATTTGGTATTAGAAAGTCTACTCATAAAAGATTAAGGGATGGATTTGTAAAAGAGAAGTATTTAGTTTGCAATAGGAAAGGGTGCCCAAAAGAAATTCGTTTGAATACGTTAGCTCCTAAGAGATATAACACTGCATATTACATATACCAAATATGTATAAAAACAAGAAATAAAACTACAAAAATAAAAAACTTGACATAACTAAAAATCAAAGAAAGTGTTACATCAAATTTAACAGAATATCATAAGTGGTATAAACATCAAAATCAAAACCAAGTGTTGCCTCATTTTTAACAGAGTATCACAAGTGATACCAGATACAAAGAACTGTATGAATCACAAAAATCCTCATAAAATCATTCCAAACTATTGAGCATAAGTTTTTTTAGCAATATTGAAAAGCTATGAATTACAAGTGTTACATCAAACAAAATAAATAAAAAAAAAATGTAAAATCAGACTTCGACTGCAGCAGATTCACCTTCAACGGAGCCGCCTCCAGGAACACCGCCCCCCGGGGCAATGACTAGAGAATACTGGTAACGCACTAGCCGAAACTCCAGGAACCCAAAAAAACTTATCCCCCATGAGTGTCAATAAACTCATGATGATTAAACGACTTATGTGTTTTCGCACTATAAGAAGCTGTAAACAAAGGTAAACATACGCTAAATAGGGTATTATCACAACTTAAAAAAAATAAGATTTAAGAATAATTATAAAACAATAACAATGAAATATCACTAGTGATAATTTACATGACATATAATAAAGTTTAACTTATAAATATCAAAACGTATAAAAAACAAAATATCACAAGTGATACTACAAATATCACAAGTGATACTACAAAGCTACAGTTCAAAAGCAAGAATTTTGTTTATTTGTAACTCTTTTATACCCAGTTGATTCCCTCTCAATTTCAATTGTACATTAAATATCCTATTTGGAACTGAACTCACAAAGATATGTGCATACTATAACAATTATGTTGTACCATTCAAGACGAGACCAAAGATGTAAAGGTAGATAACACCTAGGCAACGACCTCCACAAGGATAACAACCAAAAGCATTTTACTAGGAAATAAATATATCATAAAGTGTTTTACCTTGTCCAATAAGGTGAAAGGGGCCTTGAATGGTTCTAAAACTTTTCCAACAGGTTTTGCAGCATCATTCTGAGAGAAAATTTTGCTCAGTGTTAAAAAGTATAAATTGCGATCACGAGCTTCACCACGCATCTCAGAATACATATTTACTGTGATCTCGACAAAGTTAAAGCATTCATACATCGCATACATTAATAGAACCTATCTTAACAAGCACTAAGTTTCATAAGAAAAACATTACCGACCGCATCTCCAGTTTCAAGCCAAACAGGAGCTGAACACACTGAACTCCGGTTAGCTAATTTATTTCCATAATTCAAACTTCCATGCCCACAATTATAAGCATCTGCCAAGACATGAGAGCTTCTACTGCATCCAATGGTTGTATCTTGAGAAGCACATAAAACAACAAAATTATAATATCATTAACTTCGGATATCACTGGTGATACCACACGTACGATAGAGAGCAGATTCAAAAACAACAATCAGACATAAAAATAGCATTTCAGTGCTGTTAAAAACATAAATTCAACTAACAACTTAATTAATAAGTAAAATTACAGGAGCATATAACAAGATTATCAAATATTTTTCACTCACACATTTTATCAAACACTTGGTGTGCAACTTGATAAGAAGAATTGTTACACAACTTGATTCACATAATTAACAAGTGATTCAACATCATTATCAACCACAACAATATAAATCAAATAAGCTTCTGAAACAAACGGTTCATTCAAATCAAAATCTGCTACTTACCGGAGGTGTTGATAAGATAATGATCGGAACGGTGATGGTGACTGGAACGGTGATGGTGATGATGATCAGAACGGTGATGATGATTGGAATGGTAATTGTGGATCGGGATAACTAATTTTTGGAGGGAAAAAATGAGAGCAGAGAGAAACACATACAAAGTGTGTGTAAAAAATGACGAATGGTAAAAAGAAAAATAAATAAAGGCTTTATATAGTTGGAAGATTAAGGTTAAACATATTAAATCTTAGATTAATCTCAACCATTAGATCAATCCAAATAGAAGGTGAGGATTTGTCCCTTGGTAAGCACCAAAATAAGAGTATGCAATTGATACTAATAAGTTCTTCAATATAGTTTTCTAGAAAGAGAAATGATTTGGTATGACTAAAAAAAAAATAATTTTGTGTTTAAATTTACATGTTAGCGTTATGTTGATTGCAAGCATTTCTTAACAAACTGATAAATTATTGGCACACTATGCATGTTTATATTCATCCTAATCTTTTATCTTGGGAAATAAAGAAACAATGATATAGACATTGTGTAACCAAATTTAGAACTTTGGATGATTGTTGATTTTCACAAATACTAAGTAAATATCAAGTTTATTGTATATGTATCGCCAGTATAGATGCATTTTCCACAAGGCTATGACTTTTAAACGTTGTTATAATCAAACTTGACTTTGTAATTCAGCTTTTGTATCATAGTTACCAAGTCAAGTCAACTAATTGACAGTGGCAAATAACTATACCATAAGTTACAAGCATCTATTCTCACTCCAAAGATATATAGACAAACAACGATACATGTTCAAAACTTCACTTTCAGCTACTGTTAAATACGAATATCGTTCTAAATCTTACACTATATAAGTTCAGCAGAAGTCGAAGCAAATATTGTATTGTACTCTAACTCTAAAAACAATGGCACAACTAATATCTTTTCTTTCAAAGTTGTGTTTAGTCATATTGATAGCGCTAAATTGTGTGTCTGGAAAACGTTTCAGAACAACTAAGTTAGGTGCTAAAAGTATATTTTTGCCAACAATGGTTGATGTCGAAAGTACAAATGACTCGCAAGAGTACCAAGTCTATAACTACACACAAACATTAGATCACTTCAACTTCAATCCTGAAAGCTACACTACTTTTCAACAACGGTATGTCATTTTTTCTAAACATTGGGGTGGGCCCGCTAACAATTCACCGATCTTTCTTTATGCGGGGGCCGAGGCTAACATCATGGGGGATGTAAGCTATGGTGGATTCGAGCGTGTGATTGCTTCACGATTTAATGGTCTTTTGATCTATATTGAGGTATCTTTTGGTGTTAACTTGCTATTTTAAGTAGAAGTCGATATATTTATCTATTGATAATTGGTACATTTGCAGCATCGGTATTATGGGACTTCAATGCCATTTGGGTCAAAAGGTGAAGCATATAAAAATGCTAACACACTTGGATACTTTACTTCCGAACAAGCTTTAGCTGATTATGCTCAAATAATCATCGATGTTAAGAAGAATATGTCCGCAGAAAATTCTCCCGTCATAGTTGTGGGAGCGTCATATGGTGGAAGTAAGTTTTACTTTGACAAAGTTTTAATATGTGACAAAAATTTAACCTCGTCGGCTAATAATTATTTATCTATTCTTTTTAGTGCTTGCTTCGTGGTTTCGTTTGAAATATCCCCACATTGTCTACGGAGCATATGCGTCGTCGGCTCCAATCCTCTATTTTTTGGGGCTAACTCCTGAAAATGGATACGCTTCCATTGTTTCAAAGGACATCAATGTAAGTTGTTCAACAAAAATAATTAAAAAAAAGGTCATTCGACAATTTATTTTGAAATGGCTTAACATTTGGAAAAGTTCTATACCCACAGAGTACAAGTACGAGTTGCTACAACACGATAAGAGAATCATGGTTTGAAATCGATAGAGTTGCTGCTCAACCCGGTGGTCTTTTAAGCCTTTCTCAAACGTTTAACACATGCTTGTAAGTTATATCAAATTTAACCATTATCAATTGTTAAATTAAACAAATGTTGGTATGTTTTCTAAAATTATGATCGCGTTTTGAAGGCCAATGAACACTACTAAGGATCTTAAGTACTATCTTGAGGTCCGATTAAATGCTCTAGCTCAATATGACACCCCTTCAGACAACTACTTACAAACTTTTTGTAATGCAACCGATGGGGCCGGAAAGAATACTTACATTCTTGACAAAGTCGTGGCAGGATTCAGTTCGATCTATGGAATAGAATGCATGTTTTTATTTGATGACGGATTAGACAAATATTTTGGATGGGATTGGCAGGTACACAATACCTGAATATTTGAAATACCATTCTAGATTTTCTAGATGTTAATAACATAGCGTGTATATACATCAAATTATACAAGGTCTAATTCGTTCTTTCTTTTGTTACAAAGTCATGTACGGAGATGGTAATGCCAATGGGACGTGGAGAAAACGATACAATCTTTCAAGCAGATCCTTTCGACTTGGATAAGTACGCCGAGGAATGCCAAAAAGTCTTTGGTATCACACCGAGACCTTATTGGATACCAATAGAGTTCGGAGGTTATGTACGTTACAGTTTTTACTTGAACACTTCATTATGATTTTTTTTTATGTTTTTTTCTCTTCATAAAGTGAAACTTATGTACAATTTATATATGTTACAAGGGCATAAAAACCGTGCTCGAAAAGTTTGGAAGTAACATTATTTTCTCAAATGGTTTACGAGATCCATATAGTTCTGGAGGGTATGTTTTCTTTCAATACATTATATGCTTTGCGATGAAAACTTGTTTAAATATTAAGTTTTTCTTTTTTCTTTTCACAGAGTTCTTTATAACATATCAGATACAGTAGTAGCTCTTTATACCGAAGAAGGTAAGTAATATTTGGATTACCAATAGGCCTTTATCCTAATGTTATGTGTGTGAAATTAATGTCTTCAAACCAAATATTTATAAGCTTAAGTGCTATGGACAAATATGTGATCTAGGTGAGTCTATAAAAGTGTATAATACAAAGCGTAATAATTTAAATGGTTTTGTTAGTGAGCTTCAAGGGTTGTCATTAAAAGAAGTACTACAATTAGTTGTAAAAAATAAAATTATCTAATGATAATTAGGTGTGTTGGAAAATTTAGTGCACTTGTGGGATTAGTTCACACCTTGTAATGGGTTAGGAGGTACGGAGTGTACACCCATAAGGTCCATGAACACCCTGACTCTTATAGTGGTTTGTATTGGTAGTACTGGTGAAAGTACTGCTTGGTGAAAGTACTGCTTGTGGAAAGTACTGCTTGTGGTTTCCACTGATAAGCAGTATTTCCACTGATAGGCAGTGTTTCCACTGAAGTGGTGTATCCACTGATAGTGCTATGAAAGTACTGATAAGCAGTGTTTCCACTGATAGGCTGTACTTACACTGCAAGTGAAAGTACTGCTAGTGGAAAGTACTGCTTATGGAAAGTACTGCTAAATGGCAGTTACAACTTCTTTATGACCACGTTTAATTGGTCATGTAACCACTAACGGCTATAATGGGGATAATTATGAGGCTATTAATGGGATTAATACTCATAATTCCATTGGAATAGCTCAAGAGTAACCTCCTATAAATAGGAGGTCTGATCATGCATGAAACACACACAGAAAACGTAAACAATTACTAGTGAAAGGGTTATAGAATTGTGCCTAATTCTCTAACTGCATTTGGTCTTATCCCAAGTAGATATTCGTGATACACAGGCATTAGGGTCGAATAGTTTACTTTGGAAAGTGATCACACGATTCCAAGTGATATCCGGTAACCACCTAGTGGTATTGCTACTGTCATTGATTGTCTCAACCCTGTTCTGGGAGATAACCCCCAACAATCAAAGTAAACTATTTAGTGATAATCAATGGCAATTGCTGCAATGAAACACATGGCTTCAAACTTTGCTAAGCTGGACAAGTTTGAAGGGGTGGACTTTAGGAGGTGGCAGAAGAAGATGCACTTCTTGCTGTCAAGCATGAGTGTGGTCTATGTGCTGACTACTCCAATTCCTGATGATGGTGATGATGCTACTGTGGATCAGATCAGGAGGAGGAGCAAGTGGGAGAATGATGACTACATATGCAGAGGCCTTATTCTGAATGGTATGTCTGATTCTTTGTTTGATATTTATCAGAACTTTGAATCTTCCAAAGAACTGTGGGATTCCTTGGATGCCAAATATATGGCTGAGGATGCATCAAGTAAGAAGTTCCTTGTTAGTAATTTCACAAATTACAAAATGACTGATTCAAGACCAGTTATGGAACAATACAATGAACTTCTTGGAATACTTGGAAGGTTTACACAACACCAAATGAACATGGATGAGGCTATCAAAGTCTCTTGTGTCATTGACAAACTCCCTCCTTCATGGAAAGATTTCAAGCATACCTTGAAACATATGAAGGAGGAGTTAACTCTTGTTGAGTTGGGCAGTCATCTGCACATTGAGGAATCTCTCAAAGTGCAGGATAATGACAAGCCAAAGAGTAGCAATGCTGCTGGACCATCTGTTGTCAATATGGTAGAGCATAACAACTCTACCAGGTACAATGACAACAAAGGCAAACACAAATATCATGACAACACAAGAGCAGATCTTAACAAGAAGGCAACACCTACTTGTTGGAAATGTGGCAAGACTGGTCACATTAAAAGGGACTGCAAGGGTGTTAAAATTGGTGGTAAAGCCAATGGATCAGGCACTAATGGTTCAGGGAGTGGTGGTTCAGCCAACTCACTGAAAGGTCAGAATATGTTTAATAAGTCTTTTCAGATTTATTATGTTACATATGTATCTGAATCTTTTTATGTGCAGGATGATGATGTTGCGTGGTGGGTTGACTCTGGTGCAACAGTTCATGTGTGCAAAGATAGAAGCTGGTTCAAGACTTATGAATCACTGAATGATGGTTCTATTCTTCACATGGGAAATGAGTCAACAGCCTTGGTGCATGGTCGTGGTTGTGTAGATCTTAGGTTTAGTTCAGGAAAGATTGTAACTTTGTTTGATGTTATTCATGTTCCTGATATCAGGAAGAACTTGGTTTCAAGTAGTATTTTGAATAATCATGGTTATAAACAAGTTATTGAGTCTGATAAATTTGTGCTTTCCAAGCATGGTGTTTTTATTGGTTTTGGTTATTTATGTAATCAAATGTTCAGGCTTAATATTTCTACTGACAATGTTAATTCAGCTTTTGTGACCACTACTGACACTGATTCTAGCCTATGGCATGCAAGACTTGGCCATGTACATTATAAAAGAATGCAAGATATGTCTAGGGATGGTTTAATCCCTGCTTTTGACATGGACACTGAAAAGTGTAAAACTTGCATGTTGACCAAGATAACCAAGAAACCCTTTCAGGGTGTTAGTCGTGAGACTAAGATCTTGGAGCTTATTCACAGTGACCTGTGTGATTTGCATGCCACTCCTTCTTTGGGAAATAAGAAGTACTTTGTGACATTTATTGATGATGCTTCTAGATTTTGTTATGTCTATCTTTTACATACCAAGGATGAAGCATTAGATAAATTCAAAGTGTTTAAAACTGAAGTTGAATTACAACTTGGGTCTTTAATCAAAAGATTAAGGACTGATAGGGGAGGTGAGTACATGGATACTCAGTACTTTCAGTCAGTTGGAATAATCCATGAAACGACTGCCCCTTATACTCCTCAGCAAAATGGTATTTCTGAAAGGAAAAACAGGGTGCTGAAGGAGATGGTTAATTCCATGTTGTCCTATTCAGGACTGAGTCAAGGGTTCTGGGGTGAAGCTATGTTAACAGCTTGCTATTTGTTAAATAGGGTTCCAAACAAAAGGAACAAGGTTACCCCTTATGAACTCTGGACTAAAAGGAAACCCAACCTGAACTATCTCAAGGTTTGGGGTTGTAGGGCTGTTGTAAGACTCCCTGATCCAAAGCAAAAGACTTTGGGTGAAAGAGGCATTGACTGCATCTTTGTTGGATATGCTGAGCATTCCAAGGCTTTTAGGTTCTATGTTATTGAACCTAATGAACATGTTTCAGTTAACTCAATAATTGAATCAAGGGATGCAGACTTTGATGAGAATAGATTCTCATCAGTTCCTAGACCAAGTCAGAGGATTCCTAATGGAACTCATGACAGTGGTGTATCAGAGGTCCCTGATGATGAACCATCAGTGGTCCCTGATGAGGTTGTGGTTCAGCAACCTGAACGTGTGCTCAGGAAGAGCAAAAGGGTCAGGACTCCAAAGTCATTTGGACCTGATTTTCAACTATACTTAGTTGAAGGTACTAGGGATGAGGTCTCAGACCAATACTCCTATTGCTTCATTGTTGAGGATGACCCCAAAACATTTGAAGAAGCAATGAAGTCCCAGGATATTGCTTTCTGGAAAGAAGCAATCAATGATGAGATGGATTCCATCATGGGCAACAACACTTGGGTGTTGGTTGATCTACCACCTGGTTGCAAACCTCTGGGTTGCAAATGGATTTTCAAAAGGAAAATGAAGGTAGATGGAACTATTGAAAAGTTCAAGGCTAGACTAGTCATTCAGGGCTTTAAACAAAAGTCAGGAATAGACTATTTTGATACTTATGCCCCTGTGGCTCGTATCAGTACCATAAGACTGCTGATTGCTATGTCATCTATTCACAATCTGGTTATTCATCAGATGGATGTGAAGACAGCTTTCTTGAATGGTGAATTGGAAGAGGAGGTTTATATGAACCAACCTCAGGGCTTCATCATGCCTGGCAATGAAAACAAGGTGTGTAAACTGATTAAGTCCTTTATGGACTTAAGCAGGCACCTAAGCAATGGCATCAAAAGTTTGATGAAGTGGTTTTGTCTAGTGGTTATGTTCTTAACCAAGCTGACAAATGTGTATATAGCAAATTTGATGAATCTGGTAGAGGAGTCATCATTTGTCTATATGTTGATGACATGTTGATCTTTGGCACTGACCAAAATCAGGTTGACCTGACAAAGGAATTTTTGTCATCAAGGTTCTCCATGAAAGACATGGGGGAGGCTGATGTTATCCTTGGTATAAGGATTAAACATGAAAGTAATAGAATTTCTATCTCTCAGTCTCATTATATTGAGAAGGTACTGAGGAAATTCAATTACTTTGATTGTACTCCGGTGAGTACACCTATGGATACTTGTGAGAAGCTGATGCCTAATCATGGCAAGGCTGTATCTCAACTTGAGTATTCTAGGGTAATTGGCTGCCTGATGTATGCCATGACTTGTACAAGGCCTGATATTGGTTTTGCAGTGGGAAAATTGAGCAGGTATACTAGTAATCCTAGTGCTCATCACTGGCAAGCAGTTCAGAGGGTACTGAAGTATTTGAAGAGAACTATGGATTATAGTCTCTCATATACTGGTTACCCATCAGTGTTGGAAGGTTACACTGATGCAAGTTGGATCAGTAACACTGAAGACAATTCGTCTACCAGTGGCTGGGTATTCCTACTTGGTGGAGGTGCAATTTCTTGGGCATCCAAGAAGCAAACTTGCATCACCAGTTCAACAATGGAATCTGAATTTGTGGCTCTAGCAGCTGCTGGTAAAGAAGCTGAATGGTTGAAAAACTTGCTTCTTGAGATTCCATTGTGGCCTAAACCTATAGCACCTATTTCTATCCGGTGTGATAGTGCAGCTACATTGGCTAAGGCTTATAGCCAGATGTACAATGGTAAGTCTAGACACTTAGGTGTCAGACATAGCATGATTCGTGAGCTTATCATGAATGGGGTGGTATCTATAGAGTTTGTGAGATCTCAACAGAACTTAGCTGATCACTTGACGAAGGGTCTGGCTAGAGACTTGGTTATAAAGTCTGCTAAAGGGATGGGTTTAAGTCCAACTTAGTCACTGAATACTAGGACACCCAACTCCATCCTAAGGAAACTTGGGAGCTGAGTTCAATGTGGAAAGCTGAACATTCAGTGGACTGGAGCACATGTTTTATTTACATCCCAAGGTTATGCTCAGAACCTGCTGAAAGGAGGATGAAGTCTTTACTTCTTAATGGTTAATTTTCTTTGAAAAAGTGCTTGGAAGGAGCATGACTAAAGAGGAACCACCTATGTAAATGTTGAAGTTTTGCCGCTTCAGGAAGCTTTGGACTTTTAGTTTTTACAACATTTATGAATTTGGATATGGACACATGGCTTGTATAGTGTCAGGAGCTGTTAAGTGTTTGAAAACTTGTGTGTATTTTATCTTCAGGTATTCAAATGGGTTGAAGGGTTCAATTCTTAGAACACCCTGATTCTCGAATATTTGAACGTGTAATTTACTAAGATGGAAATTCAATCCTCAGGACATTTTCGTTTATGCACATGTTTTGCTTGATGTTTATTTTTCATGCAAAGGAAGTGAACTAAATTTGGGGAGGATTGTTGGAAAATTTAGTGCACTTGTGGGATTAGTTCACACCTTGTAATGGGTTAGGAGGTACGGAGTGTACACCCATAAGGTCCATGAACACCCTGACTCTTATAGTGGTTTGTATTGGTAGTACTGGTGAAAGTACTGCTTGGTGAAAGTACTGCTTGTGGAAAGTACTGCTTGTGGTTTCCACTGATAAGCAGTATTTCCACTGATAGGCAGTGTTTCCACTGAAGTGGTGTATCCACTGATAGTGCTATGAAAGTACTGATAAGCAGTGTTTCCACTGATAGGCTGTACTTACACTGCAAGTGAAAGTACTGCTAGTGGAAAGTACTGCTTATGGAAAGTACTGCTAAATGGCAGTTACAACTTCTTTATGACCACGTTTAATTGGTCATGTAACCACTAACGGCTATAATGAGGATAATTATGAGGCTATTAATGGGCCGATTAATACTCATAATTCCATTGGAATAGCTCAAGAGTAACCTCCTATAAATAGGAGGTCTGATCATGCATGAAACACACACAGAAAACGTAAACACTTACTAGTGAAAGGGTTATAGAATTGTGCCTAATTCTCTAACTGTATTTGGTCTTATCCCAAGTAGATATTCGTGATACCCAGGCATTAGGGTCGAATAGTTTACTTTGGAAAGTGATCACACGATTCCAAGTGATATCCGGTAACCACCTAGTGGTATTGCTACTGTCATTGATTGTCTCAACCCTGTTCTGGGAGATAACCCCCAACAAGGTGTTGGTTTTAAATCCGTATTCAAAAATCGTCTTCACTTACATCGAAATTTTCATCCAATCATAATCAAATTACGATGATAATGTAATTAAAAAAATATGTTTGAAACACAACCTTTAAATAATCAATTTTCATATTTTCTTTGAAAAAATAACCCAAAAGTATCTAAAATTGTAAAACTAACTTCGCAACACGAATGAGAACTCGTTCTCGAACCTTATATTAAGTTTTAACCCCCAGGTCGGGTTGGGACCTTTGGTGGGATTCAATGAACCCCTTCATTTAAAACAAAAAAAACTGTTTATATTAAAAAGAGTTCAAAAGACCCCTCCTTCTCCCATACTCCAACCATTCATATCTGAACCGGTTATGGACCTTTGTTCAGTTTGAGTGAACCCCTTCAAAAACATTTCATGATTTGCGAAGTACGGAACACGATTCGATTTTCAGATAAATGGTTACTTGAACTGTTTTATCATAATATAATGAGTTAATTACATAAATCGTCTTTGTGGTTTGGTCAAAGTTACGGATCTTGTCCATATACTTTTTTTCAGGGCGTTTCGTCCCTGTGGTTTACAAATCTTACGGATCTTGTCCCTGATCTGACCCGGTCCCAAAAAAGAACCTCCTTTGTAAATCTCTCTAACGTGATGGCTAACGATCGTTATACAAACCACATGGACGATTTATGTAATTTACTCTTTAAAAAAAAAAGCTTTTTCTTTTTAGTTTTATTATTCAAATTTTTTTTAATTTTATTACGATTAAATTTTTAATAAAAAAAACTTTTTTTTTTAAATTTAATTTTAATTTTATTATAATAAATTAAAAAGAAAACAAATTTTAATTTTATTATATATATTTTTTTAAAAACTGTTTTTTCTTTAAAAAAATTAATTTTATTAAAAACTGTGGTATTTTTTCGACATTTTCATTTTATTTTATTTCTCTTTTGATATTGTACATATCTTAAGACGTCATGGCATACTTGAAACTGAAGAAATAAGTTCGCTTTCCCTTTAGTGATGAGAATGATTTCAGTTTGGACTTTAATCAAGGTTTTTTTTAAGTTTTCTCATGAAACAAATGTTCTTGTAAATTTTACAAGTACTTTGGTAATGTTATTATTATTTTTTCAAAAGGCTAAGATTTTGTTAACAAAAAAGTTCCAAAACAAAACTGAAAATTGCAAGAAACACAAAACAAAAGAAATCAACCAAGAGGTAGAACATCAAAAAGCCTTCAAATCCATAATTCCAAGCCGCCAAACCATGAGAGAACCGAGCAGTAATCAAAAAGCTTTCAAAAAGTTATTTTTTTAATTTTACTTTAATTTTTTTTTCTAAAATTAATTTTTATAAAGAAAACACGGTTTTTAAAAAAATATATTATAATAAAATTAAAATAATTTATTTTAATTTTATTATAATTTTTTTTGATTTTTTTTAATTTAAAAAAAAAATAAAAATAGTTTTTTAATTTATTATAATAAAATTAAAATTTATTTTTTTTTAATTTATTATAATAAAATTAAAATTAAATTTAAAAAAAAAGTTTTTTTTATTAAAAAATTTAATCGTAATAAAATTAAAAAAATTTTGAATAATAAAACTAAAAAGAAAAAACTTTTTTTTTAAAGAGTAAATTACATAAATCGTCCCTGTGGTTTGTATAACGATCGTTAGCCCTCACGTTAGAGAGATTTGCAAGGGAGGTCCTTTTTTGGGACCGGGTCAGATCAGGGACAAGATATGTAAGATTTGTAAACCACATGGATGAAACGCGCTAAAAAAAGTATAGGGACAAGATCTGTAACTTTGACCAAACCACAAGGACGTTTTATGTAATTAACTCTAATATAATTGTATGTAGCAGTGCCTTTAAAAGAATATTTTTATGAAATTAACTTGTTTGCATTTGTTTTTTTACAAGCATTTTGCAAAAAAAATGTCAATTTTGAAATATTTGAAACGTAAGTGTAAAAACAACCATGCTCGATTTTTTTTTTGGAAGATACAAAAATTAGAACAAGCTATGAAGAAATTCTACTTAATGCAAAAAGACTAGAGGTGGTAATTTAAGACCCATTGTTAAACATGAGTAAATATTTATTAGAAGATAAGTCTAGTTAAGACTCCTTATATTTTTTAGATGGGTCTAATTAGTATTTGATAGAAAGTGTAATTATATAGCAATTACCAAACGGGTCAAAGCGAGTCTAACGAGTCATAAATTTTTTGTTTTACGTTAATTTTTTTTTCCACGTTTTTCATATTTTACAATTAAATTTTGAAATTGACCAAAACCCATATAGACCTGGACCTATTTAAATCGATATTTCTAGAAGACTCGTCTAGACCCGGACCCGTTTAGACCCATGACCCGACCCACCAATTTTGCCACCTCTAGAATAGACTATTGTAATGAACCATTTTACTGTAAGAATGTAATTTATGTATAATCATGTCTTTTCCCATTTTCAAAATTGTTTCGAATCATATAAACTAGTTTGAAATAATTAAATCGATCACACAGTTCAAACTTTGGTCACTTTGGTAGCTCGAAAGGTTTCTTTTCATTATTTCGTGACACCTTTAGTTTATTCTTTATTTTAGGTCATCATTGCTTGGACATTGATACTCCATATGCTACAGACCCCGACTGGTTAGTTGCTCAGAGAAACTCGTTGATCAACATTATAAAAGGATGGCTCTCAAAATACAAGACCCCTTAAAGCTAACTATCGACACAGAACAATGCGCCACACCCTCGGTATCAGTTCTTTCAAAGTTACATCAATGTTACTTGTTTAAAAGTTACGTCAATATTAACTATATACACAATAATGACGATATGTAGCAAATGTCTTGTATCTTATGTATTGATGAATTTTAATAATATATGAATAGTATGGTGTTGAGTCTTATCAATCTGTTTTAAGGAAGTTTGAAAGTATTAGTTTCCATTTTAGTAGCTTTAGAGGAATGACACGATAGGCAAGAAAAACATAATCTCAGTTTCACCATTTCAAGAAATGGAAGGAAATAAATACATCGTTCTAAAGACGTGTCATCTTAAGTTTCGTTCTTATTTACTACATAGGGTATTTTGTGAATTTAGAAGAAAATTTGATTGTATCACATTCGAAATCACATCTAATTTAAGTAATATACGGGTTCAACTAATGTGTATTAAATAAATGAGATTTGCTATTTATAATCCTAACATTGCGTTTTTTGAGTTTTTTTAGAAGGATTGTTGCGTTTTTGAGTTTTTTTAGAAGAAAAAAAAAAAAAAAAAAAAAAAAAAAACTGAAAACCTATGGCATTCTCGAGTTTTTCCAAAACAAAAAAGAATGTAAGTGAAAGGGAAATGCCAGGAACGTTTTATGCTTTTTCCCTCTAAAAGTTTCCGCTTAAATATGGGCGGTTTTGGAAGACGACTAATATAACCCTCAATTTTATGCTTTTTTTTTTTTTTTTTTTTTTTTTTTTTTTTTTTTTTTTTCCAACCAATTCGGAAACACAATTTTGTTAATTTTTCTTTCATTTTTTTTTTCAATTTGAGAACATGAAATAAAAAAAAAAAAAAAAAATCTTCTTTTCTTTCCACTTCATTTCTTCACATTTCTTTAACTATCAGTTCAATTCCCACCCAAGTTTTTTGGGCTAGTGGTATGTGAGTTGCCCAAGCATCGCTGGAGGCATTTGTGATATATATTGTAAGATAGGTGGTATAGGGTGTGAGAAAAAATTGCCGTTAAAAAAATCCCTTCGAAAAGACTCGAGAACATAGCGTAAAGGCTAAAGCTAAGAAAAAGACATATGCATTATATATACAAGACGAGTACCCGTTTACCACAACGAGATTTTATAACGACAAACAACTATAGTTGTGATAGTTAAGTGTTTGGTGTAACGTTTATACATACAACATAAAATTAATCTAAATGTAATTGATATAGGTTGTAACATGCGATAATCCAACTTAAAGAATAATTTTTAAAATATATAAAAAAACGTAACTTAAAGAATAATTTTTAAAATATATAAAAAAACGTACAAAATAATTTTTATATAATAGAGTTTGTGGATAATGATGTTGGATTAAATACAAAAACAGTCTCCTCTTTTTTTTTAGAAACTACATTAAAAAAACAAGTTGTAGTGCATATTTTCAAAAGTTCGATGGGAACTTTGTTAAGGCTACTATTTCATTAAGACAATATTATTTGAATTTTTATGTAAAAAACAAACAATAGATTATACTATAAGGCTATAAGCTTTAAAAGGCATTTTGAGGATTGAACATTACTCATTATTAAAAGTTAAGTTTCAAGCAAAAACATTGTTGCTTTATCATATATATAACTAAATTGGTTAGAGATGGTGCGGTGGATCGGATATGAATTTGGTGTAGCCGTTTTCATATCCGTATAGTTTATCATCATTCATATCCATGTCCATATCTACTGAACTTTGATTCATCTATCCATATATATATTCAACGGATAAAGTGGGTAAATGGATATCCGTCGAGCATAGAAGAAAACTTGTTCATCTAAAAGTTGTATATTCTAATCAAAATAAAAAGTATATTGTTATGTAAGCAAACGAGTAGGACGTCAGTCCACCACGTTGCGGTGGAGCGTTGTAAATTTGCATTGTTGAATATTTTGATATTTTTCGGAAGAATTGTATTATAGTTATTTTGTTAATGTTTTATGCTATATTTCTATATACCAATAACGGTTTTAGTAAAGTGTTCCATTGAGCTGACGCGGTGTGTCGTTGAATATTTTGCCAATTTTTTTGACTAACACTAATTCCAAAGTTCATATCTACAAATGTAATATAATTTATATAATCACGTTCATCCCATTGATGCATATATTGGAACGACTTTATTGGTAATGCATAAAGTTGTTGGTTGAAGACAATATCCAAATAAAAGAAGGATATTAGTGTTATGAGTTTAGCAAATTCTAATATCTTACAAACAAGATCTTCAAGATCCTCATTGCATTCCACCTAGTTTTCCGCAAAAAAGTGACCACTTTATCAAACACGTCGTAGATCAAATAAAAAAAACTAAACTGAATGAACTCACTAAATAACTTTCGAACACATGATCTAATATCCAAGACAAAGGGAGTCACTCGCTTGCAAATCCATCTCTAACCTACTTGGAATCAAAGTAAACAATTGCCAGATTTGCCGTGTAGCAGTATAAAAACAATCAAGCCAAAAGTAGAGAACACTAGATAGCTGGTTCATAATTCAAACAAACTGGTGGCTCACCCGGTCCCCCAGTGAAGGAACAACTTGGTGAATAATCCATTGTGAATCAACAATATAGATTTTTTCATGTGTAGACTGTGAGAAAAAGGTTTGTCGATCATTGTTACAAGCTCATTTTCTAATGTGAAACTATAATAAGCTAATCTACTAAGTTTTGCATCTTATTACACGAATAAACAAATCGTCAGGTCAATTAAAAAAGTAACCACAAAGTTAGGTCAACCAAGAAAATTCTGGTCAGCTCTATAAGGTAAACGCATCAGGATTCCGAATGAAACATGCATACGAATCTGTATTATGCATCTTATTCAGCTGAATTAGTTATTCGGCTTAGCGATCATCCACCCTCTGGTACCCTCCATATCACAGTCTCTGAATAACACTCAGTTAACCACAACCTTGGCCTACAACCCATCTAAAGAATTTATTTGGTTCCAACTGTTTGGTAATTAAGCGATACGGGGTATAAGTTTCGAAGGTGTTTAAAAATTGCACACAAAATTGGTAGCAAGCGAATTAACATGGTTTTGTATATGATTTTGGTGAAATAGGCCGTGTGCTCCAGATGAGTCAGGTTGCTACGTTATGTGATCGTAAAAAGTCTCAAAGCATGAAGAAACTACTGAAACTCAAATAAGTTTATGCATTTTTATGTTTTATATACGTTTTGTCACTGTTACCAACTGTAGTCTGCTTATTTAGCTATTTGAGTTATAAATGTTGGGGTTGTTTTTTTAGTATGTTTGATCGGTGCTAAACAGTCAAGCCTAAAAGACTAAAAACTGCTCAAACACCAATGCAATTAAGATCAGAGGAGTATAGAGTCTCCCCGGGTCGTTATGTCCCAGCGAGCTATGCAATGGATCAATCAATGTCTAGTGATCGAGAAGTTTGAACGAAAAAGGATTATGATGTGATTATTATGACTACAGAAATATCAAACAAATACAAAGGGCTAAAATGCAAATGAGAGGAAATTAAAAAGATAAAACCTATTAAATAAACGCTATCACTATTTTTACAATGATGTTTTTGTTTTTATGTTTTTATAAAACTGGAATTAAAATCTACGTGACGTACAAATTAAAAACTGAAACTAAAGCAATATTAACCCTAAAAATATGAAAATGATGTTTCTACAATCCTAATGATAAAAGAAACTTTCTAGAAAAAGAAAACTATTTTTATCACTAATTATCTAATTATTATTAATTAAAAACTATTTTTAACTATTTAATAATTAACCAAAATGCAAGAAATTAGGAAACAAAGCTAGAAAAATAAAATTATGAAATGGAAAAGTCTAAAATATCAAACTAGAATTTTCAAAACTATTTTTGTATTTTTCTGGTTATTTTTCTATTTTTTATGAATTTTAAACTATTAAATATTAACTAAATTACTAAAAATTACCAAATAAGCTAAGAAAAATCTGGAAAATTACTTTTTTCACTTCTTATATTTATCTAAACTTAACAAAATTGAAAAATTATTTTTTGGAACCTTTTCTGAATTTTTTGTATTAAAAGCTAATTAAAAATTGATTAAAATCTATTTAAAATGAGAAAAATAGCAAATTAAGACCAAAAATTATGAAACTTTCAGGAAAATTCTAAAATTATATTATGAATCTATGAAAAATGAAAAACAACTAGCTTATGTGACAGAATAATGAGTTGCTATGAAACTGTTATTAGAAATAAGCTACAAAAATAAGCTAAAAAGCTACTATTAAAACCAAACAGATACAGAAGCTAGAGAATACCAAAATAAGCTATAAGCAACTATTTCTAACTAATCCTAACAGGCTAAACCCTCAGATCAATCCAATAAGCTAACTGCTTATTCAATCAAAACAGTGGTTTAGGACCACTGTTTGGGACAAAGCACAAGCTCAAATTATAAGCTAATCACAAAATCACTTAAGCAGTCTTAAAGACCACCTGGCCAACTACACTTGTGCCAAAAACCAGACCATTGTGAACTCTTATGAGCTCTGTACACACCTGCACAAATCTGAGAAAATTCTCAGTATATACTGATCTGTGGTGCAGGGGATTTTGGCCCCAAAAGAACAGCTTATTTGGGGATTTTAAAGAAATCACAAAATTCTACAAAAATGCCTATAAGAAAGAGGACCTGCTGAGCTTTATGAAATACTAAGATTCATTGAATAAGTCCAAGGAATGAACTCAAAACAATTCTCTCTTTTTGACCCCAAAACAGATTTTCACCCTTTTGACTTTTTGAAGAACTTGAGAGTGTTGACTTAAATGAACTTCAAATCCAAATTTTTTGACTGAGATTAATGTTATGTTATATATTAAGTACAATGAAAGCAAGATTATGGATTTCTAAACACAAACTGATGGCCTGCTAATCCCCATTTCCCAACAGTGAACAGAGAAAATGATAATGGTGCAATTTTGACTTTTGGCTGTTTCAGACCCAATATATTGACTCAATTTGGTATACTAAGGCTGCACAAACATGAAACAAAAGAGTCTAACCCCTGAACAAGTCTTTAAGACAGGTAAAATAGTAATTCCAAACACCCCTTTAGGTCACTGATAAGAGATCAAAACAGGTTTTAACAGTGAAACAACTTGACAATATGATCAAACTGACTTAAAACAACCTAGATACTCATATTACCACAGATTTTAACAAACTTAAACTACAATTACATGAATAGCAAAAACTTGTAAAAACTACTTACAAGAGTCCAAGGCCACAGTGGCTTGCCAAATGAGAACCAAGGAATTCTAACCTATTTATTCCAACCCATAGCTTCCTCATCAACCCATTCCATTGTCTGAATCAACCCAAATCCTTTCTGCATCATTTATGACCCATTTTGACCTTTTGTTGACCAAGGTTCAAAGTTGAATGAAATTGAAGCATAGGCTTATACAAAGCTTTTATGAGCTGGAATGAACTTATTTGAATGTGAAAATGAGTTGCTAAAAGCTTAAGCAAGTGAGTTTAAGATTTAAAATTCAACAGTTAACAATAATGATGGACATTAAACATAAACTGAAATTATCACTTAAATTAAATTGAAATACACTGAAGAAGTTTACTTGAGTACAATGAAGCTTGAAAATACAAATGTAACTCTAATTTAGACTAAGGAATTAAATTTCGACATTCATTGCTAAAAAAATTAAAAGCTAACTCTTCATTCATGCTCCTCTTGGCTCTTTATATACCCAGGGCTCCTTCTCTCACTTTTCTGGACATATCCCACCAAGAATACTGGCCCTTGGATGTCTCAAAGTGATCCTAGCCATTTAAAGCATTTTGGCGCCAAAAGTTGTTTAACTGCTTGTGAGGTTGAGTGAGGTTTTGGAGATGCATTAAATGATTTTCTTGGCTCTTTGTGTTTGGAGGGGGGGGGTTGTAGAGGTGATGATGGAAATGGTGGAGTGTGATCAGGTGGTATGCAGGAAGTGATGATGGTGGTGTTATCACGTGAGGGAGAGAGGGAAGGGATGGGTCAAACTGTGTTTGACTGGGATTAAACAAAGGGTTGGGTTGGATACGGGTTAGAACCGGGTTTTATGTTGGATTGGGCCAATCAGTTGGGCCAAGGGTGATAAAAGGGTCCAATTGGCTAAGTAACAATATAAGGACCAATATGCAATTTCACAAAACCAAGGGACTAAACCTGTAAATTATGAAAAGTAGTCAAGGGGCTGGTCTTGCCAAGCTTTAATAGTCCAAGGGTTGATTTTGACATATTTGAAAATTTCCAAGGACTAAATTTGACCATTTTGGATTTTCAGGGACTAAATTGTAATTTTCTCAAAACTTTTAGATTTTCCACCAAAGGACTAAATATGATAATTTGTGATTATAAAAGGACCTTTGGTGACTTTTCTTTTGAAATTTTGGCTCAGGGACTATTTTTGACAATTTTATAAACTTGGGGGACTAAAACTGCAATTTTTGCAAATTTGATATGTTTTTCATCTGATTTTGATATTTTTGTATTTAAAACACATAAAACACTGATTTGTGATATTTTGATCATTTTGATGTGTTTCTGAGTGTTTTCAGATGAATTTGCAGTTTATTTTGTACAAAAATGATGAGTATTTACACACTCATCAATCCCCCATACTGAGATATTGCTAGTCCCTAGCAATGATTTGAGAAAACATAATGGATTTTAATCTCTTTACCAAAAGCCATTACTTCTGGAGTAGCCAAATGTTTCAGTTCAAGTAAGAACCATGGTACACCGATAACCATGTGATTTTGAGCAAACCACCAGCTTCCAACGGATTTGATTTTGTCTTTACCAGTAGCCGTTTGCTCTGGACTAGCCAACTCTTAGATAAATTATCAATATTATCTTTGGTGATTCGATTACCAATTATGGTTTTTCCACTGCCTTTACCACAAGCCATAATCTTGCGGGCTAGCCAACTCTTCACTTTTTAGGATATGGTGAGTTGAGAACCATACAATTTTGGGCAAATTGCAAGCCATATAAACGGATTTGAGAAATCTTTACCAAGAGCCGTTTGCTCCTGGATTAGCCAATCCTTTAGTCTTACAGACAAGGCGGACTGATAACCAAATGAGAAAGTGTAGAACACTTTCTCCAAAAAAAAAAAAATTTTTTTGGCCAAAAACGGGGGGATTAGGCGGTATATTTACGTGATAAAATTCGTGAGAATCCCCCCCACACTTAGAAATGAATATTGCCCTCAATATTCAAAGTACCGGCGGTTATGCCGAAACAAAGAACGTGAAAGGGAAATACTACGGCCATTATTTAGGAAGAAGATTTTTTTTTTTTTTTTTTTTTTTTTTTTTTTTTTTTTTTTGAAACATGTGGGCAACCCCCCCACACTAGGGTGGTAGAAAGAGGTGAGAAAACAGAAATATGGGTGAAAACCCATATGGCATGCTACTGTTTTTGATTACCGAGTCGCTAGCTTGACTCGATCCCCGCATTCATTGGTTCATGGGGAAAGTTTGAAGATCCGGGACAACCATGGATGGAATGTCCTCTCCAAAGTAATGCTTCACTCGATGACCATTCACTTTAAAATTAGGACCATCGGGTTGAGATAACTCAATGGTACCATAAGGATGAACCTTAGCGATGGTAAATGGTCCAGACCAGCGGGACTTGAGCTTTCCCGAGAAAATCTTCAATCTTGAATTGAAAAGAAGGACTCGATCACCGACGTTGAAAACGCGGTTCTTGATTTTTGAGTCATGGATCTTCTTTGTCTTTTGTTTATAGATCAAAGAGTTCTCGTAAGCTTGATCACGGAGTTCATTTAATTCATTCATTTGAACTTTCCTATGATCACCCGCTGTCTGAATATCAAAGTTAGCATGCTTCAAGGCCCAGTATGCCTTGTGCTCGAGCTCAACTGGAAGATGACATGCCTTCCCGTACACCAGCTTGTATGGAGTGCACCCGATGGGTGTTTTGTAAGCTGTACGGAAGGCCCAGAGTGCGTCATCTAGCTTATCCGACCAAGAGGCACGGTTTTCACCAACCGTCCTCTCAAGAATTCTTTTGATCCCCCGGTTAGAAACTTCCACTTGCCCACTTGTTTGTGGGTGGTACGCAGTAGAGGTACGGTGAGTTACACCATACTTTTGCATGACTCTTGCAAATTGGTCATTGCAGAAATGCGTACCACGATCACTGATGATGGCTCGTGGAGTTCCAAACCTAGCAAATAAGGATTTCAAGAATTTCACCACAACTCGGGCATCGTTGGTGGGTAAAGCTTTAGCTTCAACCCATTTTGATAAGTAATCAACGGCCACGAGTATGTACTTATTTCCGTGAGAAGAAGGAAATGGCCCCATAAAGTCAATGCCCCAGATGTCAAAAATCTCACACACTTGAATGGCGTTTTGCGGCATTTCATTCCTTTGTGAGATATTTCCGTGACGTTGACAAGCGTCACAGGTTTTGACGAATTCATGGGCATCCTTATAGATCGTGGGCCAATAGAATCCCGAATCAAACACCTTCTTGGCGG
Source organism: Chrysanthemum seticuspe (assembly GCA_019973895.1). Taxonomy (NCBI): domain Eukaryota; kingdom Viridiplantae; phylum Streptophyta; class Magnoliopsida; order Asterales; family Asteraceae; genus Chrysanthemum; species Chrysanthemum seticuspe. Next base: position 271,628,599 of record BPTQ01000001.1, on the reverse strand, counting down.
TGTAGTTGGGGCTATGATGTCCTCCAGTAGGTCCAGAATGGCAAGCCTTGAGAATGTCAACGGCTTCCTGACCATACACACATCGCCGGATGACTTGATCCGCACAGATTTTAAACAAGTAGGGGTCGTCCCAGAAATAATGTTTCACATCTTTGAAGAATTTATTTTTCTGTTGGGACGACATCCCTTTCACCACAAAGTTACCCGCATGGTAGTTTGCAAAGTCTGCAAACCATGGGGTAGACGAGTCTCCACGAAAAGAAACCATATTGAGTGTTTCGAGAGGAAAGGTTTCATTGATTTCCTTTTTCTCGAACACATTTTGATGAGGGTTCTCTAATCGGGAGAGATGATCAGCAGCCAGGTTCTCAGCTCCTTTTTTATCACGAATGATGATATCAAATTCTTGTAGGAGGAGAACCCAACGGAGCAATCTCGGCTTTGCATCTTGTTTTGCAAAGAGATATTTGAGTGCCGAGTGGTCCGTATACACCACGCATTTGGTCAAGATGAGATATGGCCGAAATTTCTCAAACGCATACACCACCGCTAATAATTCTTTTTCCGTAGTGGTGTAATGGGTCTGAGCTTCAGTCATAGTTTTGCTCGCGTAGTGGATTGGTTGGAAATGCTTGGTTTTGCGTTGCCCCAAGACTCCGCCGATAGCAAAATCACTTGCATCGCACATAAGCTCGAAGGGTAAATCCCAGTCGGGGGCAACTAGAATGGGTGCTTCCGTAAGCTTTTTCTTAAGTGTTTCAAAAGCTTCGATGCACTCAGGAGAAAAGATAAAAGGAGCATCTTTTTCGAGAAGATGGGTCATTGGCCGGGCGATTTTAGAGAAATCTTGAATAAATCTACGATAAAACCCGGCATGACCAAGAAAACTCCTAATACCTTTGACGGTAGTAGGGTGAGGTAGTTTAGCGATAACATCAACTTTGGCTCTATCTACCTCAATCCCATTCTTAGAAATCTTATGGCCGAGGACTATGCCCTCTTTGACCATAAAGTGGCTCTTCTCCCAGTTTAGACATAGATTGGTGTCTTCACACCGTTTAAGCATTTTGTCTAAATGGGAGAGACATGTCTGAAATGAATCCCCAATGACCGAGAAGTCATCCATAAACACCTCCATAGTTTCCCCGATCATGTCGTGGAAAATGGCCATCATACAACGTTGGAACGTGCCAGGAGCATTGCATAAGCCAAAAGGCATACGTCTGTAGGCAAACGTCCCGTATGGGCAGGTGAATGTGGTTTTCTCTTGATCCAGCGGATCAATGGGGATCTGAAAGTAACCCGAGAAACCATCAAGGAAACAATAGTACTCGTTCCCTGCTAATCTCTCAAGCATCTGGTCCATGAAGGGTAGAGGAAAATGGTCTTTACGGGTGGCTTCGTTTAACTTTCGATAGTCAATACACACACGCCAACCCGTAACCAATCGAGTTGGAATCAACTCGTTTTCTTCATTCGTGACAACAGTAATGCCACCCTTTTTTGGAACGCAATGAATTGGGCTAACCCAAGGACTGTCAGAGATCGGGTAAATCAAACCGGCATCAAGAAGTTTGAGAACCTCTTGTTTGATCACCTCGTGAATCTTAGGATTCACCCTTCTCTGACTTTGGACTGCTGGCTTGAAGTCATCCTCCATTAAGATTTTGTGAGTACAAAATTCAGGGTTGATACCCTTAATATCGGAGAGTTTCCAAGCAATTGCTTGCTTGTGTGACTTCAAGACCTTTATGAGAGCAGTTTTCTCCTCCTCAGTTAAATCCTTAGCAATAATGACGGGTAATTTATCATCACCCTCCAAGAATGCATACTCGAGATGAGGAGGTAGGTCCTTAAGTTCAACCTCGGGAAATTCATCAGTAGAAGTTTGCACTGATTTGATTTCCTCAGTCGTGATTTCCTTCGGAGGGAGTGAAGGTAATGGATCTTCATTAAGCAATTGCTCAAGATAGAGAATATCCCCCTCCGAATCATACACACCATCAATTCCAGGCGGAATTGATTCATCAGTAGCCAGAAATTCATCGATCTCTTCCAAAAGGAAGTCTCCTCCCTCAAACGGAGTGAGAGAGGGGGAAGAGTCGGCAATGATAGGTTGAGAAGATGTGGTGGAATTGGAATTTCCACCCACAGAATTATGAAGGTAACCAAGAAACTCTTGAGAGTACTCCTCTGAAGCAATGTCAATTAAATCGACTCGATTAATTGATTCAGTATCATAATTTGAGGAGTACCTCGAAGTCTGATCGAGGTTAAAGGTAACAGCTTCATTACCCACACGGAGAGTGATCTCTTGCTCAAATACATCGATAAGAGCACGGCCCGTCCTCAGGAATCCCCGCCCAACAATGAGGGGAACTCGAGGATCAGCATCGAAATCAACGACTACAAAGTCAGCTGGGAAGTGGAACTTTCCTACTTTGACAAATACATCCTCGGCGATGCCAAGAGGACGCGATATAGATCGATCTGCAAGCTCAAGAGTCATGCAGGTAGGAATAAGTTCCGGAAGAGACAGTTTCTTCCACACTGAGTACGGCATCAGATTGATGCTTGCACCGAGATCGGCAAGGGCAAAGCATTCAATCATCCCGGGAAAAACACAAGGAAGAAGGAATTTTCCGGGATCTCCAAGCTTCTCGGGAAGCTTTTTCAACAACACTGCTGAGCAATTCTCATTCAAAGGAGTTTTAGCCATTTCGAATAGCTTTTCTTTGTTGCTCAGCATATGTTTCAGAGTAGATGCAAATTTGGGCATCAACATGATGGCATCCGCGAAGCTTATGTCAAAGTGTAGCTCTTGGAAAATTTGAAAGAATTTTTCCATCTGATGACTAGCTTTCTCGCGGAGCTTTTGCTCATGTAACCGTGAGGGGTAAGGAATAGAAGTTTTGGATTTAGGGTCAACAGGAGCTACAGGAGGTTCAAAAACAACTCCTTGATTTGACTTGGGTTGCTGGACCACTTGAGGTTGGACTACCGAAGGTTGGATGTGTACGGTACTTCGTGGACTTGAATAATGTACCTTGTCCGTTGTTTCCTTGGTAACTTGACTAAATGCCACAGGAGGAGGGGGCATTGGAGTCGTAGGTCCATTGTGTTTTGGAGGTTCACTTTCCACTACCTTCGGGATAGAAGAAGAAGAGGTAGTAGGAATAGCGGGTCCAGCATATGAAGCACCACTTCGGGTTGTGATCGCCTTTGCATCGCCCCTCGGATTAGCGATCGTGTTGCTAGGTAGAGTACCTGAGCCCGAGGGTCGATCATTTAAAGACTTCTTGATGTCAGAAATTTGGCTGACCAACAACCGATTCATTTCCTCTTGGGATTTCATGAATTGTTTCAACAACTCATCAGATGATGGTCCTGGAGGGGTAATGACGGGAGGAGCTGGAGTTTGCACAGGAAAATTCTGGCCTCTATTGTTAGGATTAGGGCCTTGATTCTGAAAATTCCCTGGATTATTGCCATGATAATACCCTTGGTTGAAATTTCCCTGACCTGGGTTTCTATTGTAATTTCCTTGATGTTGGAAATTTTGATTCTGATTTTGAAAACCGTTGTTTTGATTGAAATGACCTTGGTTTTGAAAACCTTGGTTTGGTCTATTCTGATTCTGATTACGGTTTTGGTTTTGATTGAAACCAGGAGGTCCAGAGTAGTGGTTAGGACGGTGGTTCGGGTCTACAGGAGCACGATATTGATTGCCTCCTTGATTAGACATCCCGCCCACAGCATTGGCTTCAAAGGGGTTACCATCAGTGGCCATACAGTTATAATAAGCATGGGGACCACCACAGGTAACACAGACTTCCACTTTCTTAACTTCAGCAGGAGGTGAAGTTTGTGGAAAAGAGACTTTCTTTTGATTGGAGAGAACCAAAGCTTGGATAGCTTCCGTGAGTTTATCAATCTTAGCATCGGTGCTAGACTGACTCACGGGCGATGAAGAAGAAGAAGGACCAACACTGACTTGAGAAACAACCGGCTTGCTTCGTGCAGTGCGGACTTTAGACTTGTTTTCGATTATCGCTAAAGCTTCTTTAACAGTTTTGCTTAGGAAATTTCCTCCCGCGGAGGAATTGAGAGAATCTTGATCAGATTGACTCACTCCATTGTAGAAAGTATCGAGTTGCATCAACTCGGAGAAACCGTGGTGAGGACATTTGCGAAGCAATTCCTTGAAACGATCCCACGATTCACTGAAGGATTCATCAAACTTCTGAGTGAACTTGATGATTTCATTTTTAAGACTCGTGGTCTTGGAAGGTGGATAGAATTCATTCACAAATTTCTTCACCAGATCTTCCCATGTTTCTATAGACTGAGGGGGTTGTTTTTCAAGCCAAATCCGGGCTTGCCCCTCAAGAGAAAACGGGAACAGAAGAAGCTTAACAGCTTCAGAAGGGACATTCTTATACTTGATGGTAGATGCAATCTTGTTAAACCATCTTATATGAGCATGAGGATCATCCCGCTCAAAACCGTAGAACTGATTTGAAGTTACAAGATTCAGTAACCCGGTCTTGAGTTCAAAATTTTCAGCCACGATGGCTGGAACAACGATAGCATCTCCATACCCGTCGATGGGTGCCTGGAGAAGCTCGCACATAGGAATCTCATCCGCCATGATAACGGGATGAGTGTGAACAGTCCGGATCTCAGATCCGACTGATGGAGCAGAAAGTCTGCGAACACGCCTTCTTGGAATCTTGACAAGCTCACGAAATGGGCTTACAGATCTAGAAGAGCGAGTGCGCATACACTAGAGTTAACTCTAAGGAATCTCAGAGTTAAGGAGAGAAATGGAATTATGAAAATCTCCAGATGAGAATGAGAATTATGAAGACGGTTTGTAAAAATCAGGGTGAGAAGAATCTTTATGGGTTTTCTGGTTCTGAAACGTCGATATCACAACAAAATCAATTAACACAAAATCGAGGCAAAACAACAGTGAACTTAACCAATAATCCAAGATGAATGGCTTCTTTGAAAAAGGTACACCAATCACAATGGACACAAAGGCAAGTTTTATATCTTTAGTTCGGGAACTTATTATGGTCGCACCCCCAGTTAGGTAGTGCACTGCCTTGGTTTTCGGTGGTAATCTTTTAAGTTGTTAATTATTAGAGAAAACGACGATTCTTTTTGTATTTTTATTTTTGATACATATATAGAAACAAAAGAAAAATATTTTTGTGTTTTATACGTTTTTGCTTGTTTTTGGGTTTTTGGATTTTTTAGAAGAAAATATGGATATATATATATAGAGAATGATGATATAAACAATGAGTGAAGATTCAAACAACTAATCTGCTAAAACGGGAGATAAATCAGCACAGCTCCCCGGCAGCGGCGCCAAAATTTGATCGGTGCTAAACAGTCAAGCCTAAAAGACTAAAAACTGCTCAAACACCAATGCAATTAAGATCAGAGGAGTATAGAGTCTCCCCGGGTCGTTATGTCCCAGCGAGCTATGCAATGGATCAATCAATGTCTAGTGATCGAGAAGTTTGAACGAAAAAGGATTATGATGTGATTATTATGACTACAGAAATATCAAACAAATACAAAGGGCTAAAATGCAAATGAGAGGAAATTAAAAAGATAAAACCTATTAAATAAACGCTATCACTATTTTTACAATGATGTTTTTGTTTTTATGTTTTTATAAAACTGGAATTAAAATCTACGTGACGTACAAATTAAAAACTGAAACTAAAGCAATATTAACCCTAAAAATATGAAAATGATGTTTCTACAATCCTAATGATAAAAGAAACTTTCTAGAAAAAGAAAACTATTTTTATCACTAATTATCTAATTATTATTAATTAAAAACTATTTTTAACTATTTAATAATTAACCAAAATGCAAGAAATTAGGAAACAAAGCTAGAAAAATAAAATTATGAAATGGAAAAGTCTAAAATATCAAACTAGAATTTTCAAAACTATTTTTGTATTTTTCTGGTTATTTTTCTATTTTTTATGAATTTTAAACTATTAAATATTAACTAAATTACTAAAAATTACCAAATAAGCTAAGAAAAATCTGGAAAATTACTTTTTTCACTTCTTATATTTATCTAAACTTAACAAAATTGAAAAATTATTTTTTGGAACCTTTTCTGAATTTTTTGTATTAAAAGCTAATTAAAAATTGATTAAAATCTATTTAAAATGAGAAAAATAGCAAATTAAGACCAAAAATTATGAAACTTTCAGGAAAATTCTAAAATTATATTATGAATCTATGAAAAATGAAAAACAACTAGCTTATGTGACAGAATAATGAGTTGCTATGAAACTGTTATTAGAAATAAGCTACAAAAATAAGCTAAAAAGCTACTATTAAAACCAAACAGATACAGAAGCTAGAGAATACCAAAATAAGCTATAAGCAACTATTTCTAACTAATCCTAACAGGCTAAACCCTCAGATCAATCCAATAAGCTAACTGCTTATTCAATCAAAACAGTGGTTTAGGACCACTGTTTGGGACAAAGCACAAGCTCAAATTATAAGCTAATCACAAAATCACTTAAGCAGTCTTAAAGACCACCTGGCCAACTACACTTGTGCCAAAAACCAGACCATTGTGAACTCTTATGAGCTCTGTACACACCTGCACAAATCTGAGAAAATTCTCAGTATATACTGATCTGTGGTGCAGGGGATTTTGGCCCCAAAAGAACAGCTTATTTGGGGCTTTTAAAGAAATCACAAAATTCTACAAAAATGCCTATAAGAAAGAGGACCTGCTGAGCTTTATGAAATACTAAGATTCATTGAATAAGTCCAAGGAATGAACTCAAAACAATTCTCTCTTTTTGACCCCAAAACAGATTTTCACCCTTTTGACTTTTTGAAGAACTTGAGAGTGTTGACTTAAATGAACTTCAAATCCAAATTTTTTGACTGAGATTAATGTTATGTTATATATTAAGTACAATGAAAGCAAGATTATGGATTTCTAAACACAAACTGATGGCCTGCTAATCCCCATTTCCCAACAGTGAACAGAGAAAATGATAATGGTGCAATTTTGACTTTTGGCTGTTTCAGACCCAATATATTGACTCAATTTGGTATACTAAGGCTGCACAAACATGAAACAAAAGAGTCTAACCCCTGAACAAGTCTTTAAGACAGGTAAAATAGTAATTCCAAACACCCCTTTAGGTCACTGATAAGAGATCAAAACAGGTTTTAACAGTGAAACAACTTGACAATATGATCAAACTGACTTAAAACAACCTAGATACTCATATTACCACAGATTTTAACAAACTTAAACTACAATTACATGAATAGCAAAAACTTGTAAAAACTACTTACAAGAGTCCAAGGCCACAGTGGCTTGCCAAATGAGAACCAAGGAATTCTAACCTATTTATTCCAACCCATAGCTTCCTCATCAACCCATTCCATTGTCTGAATCAACCCAAATCCTTTCTGCATCATTTATGACCCATTTTGACCTTTTGTTGACCAAGGTTCAAAGTTGAATGAAATTGAAGCATAGGCTTATACAAAGCTTTTATGAGCTGGAATGAACTTATTTGAATGTGAAAATGAGTTGCTAAAAGCTTAAGCAAGTGAGTTTAAGATTTAAAATTCAACAGTTAACAATAATGATGGACATTAAACATAAACTGAAATTATCACTTAAATTAAATTGAAATACACTGAAGAAGTTTACTTGAGTACAATGAAGCTTGAAAATACAAATGTAACTCTAATTTAGACTAAGGAATTAAATTTCGACATTCATTGCTAAAAAAATTAAAAGCTAACTCTTCATTCATGCTCCTCTTGGCTCTTTATATACCCAGGGCTCCTTCTCTCACTTTTCTGGACATATCCCACCAAGAATACTGGCCCTTGGATGTCTCAAAGTGATCCTAGCCATTTAAAGCATTTTGGCGCCAAAAGTTGTTTAACTGCTTGTGAGGTTGAGTGAGGTTTTGGAGATGCATTAAATGATTTTCTTGGCTCTTTGTGTTTGGAGGGGGGGGTTGTAGAGGTGATGATGGAAATGGTGGAGTGTGATCAGGTGGTATGCAGGAAGTGATGATGGTGGTGTTATCACGTGAGGGAGAGAGGGAAGGGATGGGTCAAACTGTGTTTGACTGGGATTAAACAAAGGGTTGGGTTGGATACGGGTTAGAACCGGGTTTTATGTTGGATTGGGCCAATCAGTTGGGCCAAGGGTGATAAAAGGGTCCAATTGGCTAAGTAACAATATAAGGACCAATATGCAATTTCACAAAACCAAGGGACTAAACCTGTAAATTATGAAAAGTAGTCAAGGGGCTGGTCTTGCCAAGCTTTAATAGTCCAAGGGTTGATTTTGACATATTTGAAAATTTCCAAGGACTAAATTTGACCATTTTGGATTTTCAGGGACTAAATTGTAATTTTCTCAAAACTTTTAGATTTTCCACCAAAGGACTAAATATGATAATTTGTGATTATAAAAGGACCTTTGGTGACTTTTCTTTTGAAATTTTGGCTCAGGGACTATTTTTGACAATTTTATAAACTTGGGGGACTAAAACTGCAATTTTTGCAAATTTGATATGTTTTTCATCTGATTTTGATATTTTTGTATTTAAAACACATAAAACACTGATTTGTGATATTTTGATCATTTTGATGTGTTTCTGAGTGTTTTCAGATGAATTTGCAGTTTATTTTGTACAAAAATGATGAGTATTTACACACTCATCAATGTTACAATGGTATTAGCAGGACATAGTAACTATTTTAAGTGTGTCAAATTATAATTGTGTGTATAATTTGTTGTATATTTATGTTAACATAAATAAAAGTGTAGTTTATTATGTTGCTGGATAGGCTTGGGTATAAAATATTGATAGTGGTTATAATATAATTGTTAAAACTTACATGAAAATGCTTTTTTTTTTTTTTTTTTTTTTTTTTTTTTTTTTTTTTTGTAGTTTGATTTTTTTAGTATGTGGCGAACATAGGTTGTGAGTCTATTTTCACTTGCCCACACAGTATGTTTTAGCTTTTTATGTTCTTTAGTTTGCATTGGTAATGTAGACTCACAGCCTTTATGTTACCATAGGCTGGGATTTTTGGTGCTTGGAATCTAACATTGGAAAGACAACCCAAAGAGTTACTATTCTCATTTGGTTAGGGTAACTGTCCAAGTACTTGCGGAATAGTACTTGGGATTGAAATGACAAAGTTTGGTGACTCCTCTCTAAGCTCAGGCTAAGTCTAAGGGCACGTTTGGTAGAGATAATTTCAAAGAAATGAAATGAAGCAGAGAATAAAATCTCAGAGAATAGAAATCAGTAGAGAATTTTGTTCAATTATTATGTTTGGAAACAACAGAGACTTGACCAGAGAAATGATTTTTTTTATTTAAATAACATTTTGTCATATAAGACTCACATGTATTTGTTTGTTGATTTAAAAAAAAAATTATTTTTTCTAAATAGCAATTCTTAAAAAATATTAAAAAAAAATTAAATTATTAAAAAAAAACTCATTTAAAAAAAATATCTTTTTTATAATTTATTTACTTTCTTTAAAAAAAATATTTTTTAAAAATGTATTTGTTAAAAAAAAAAAAAAAAAAAAAAAAAAAAAAAAAAAAAAAAAAAAAACTTGTTTTTTAAAAAATTATTTTTTAAAAATGTATTTATTTAAAAAAAAAACTTGCTTTAAAAAAATTAAAAATTTATTTTTTAAAAATATATTTATTTAAAAAAAACTTATTTAAAAAAAAATATATATTAAAAAAAAAAACGTATGTTTGGAACTAAAGTATAAATATAAGTTGAAAAAGAAAAAAAAAACATATCTTGAAAAAATATTACGAATATTAACAATTCTCATTTCTCCAATTTCTCAACCAAAAGGGATGAAAATCAAGCTATAAAATTTACACTATCAACTATCTATCAATTCTCTCAAATTCTCCTCATTTCTCCACCTTTTAATTTCTCTAACCAACCAAAGAAGAGAATTCGATTCATTTCCATTTCTCTTTTACCATTTCTCTCTACCAAACACACCCTTAGAGCTCACTGAGCTATCTCAGGAACTAAGTTGTATTTGGAGGAGTGAAAAGATGGCTTGCGTGTATGTGTGTTTTTACAATTCACAAGCTTGATCTTTTCACTCCTCTCTTATGCTATTTATACATGTATGATATTTGACTCTTTCCTAAGTGACAAACTGACATCATACAGAAGACAAAATACTGATGTATTTTGTCTCTGTTTACAAAGACTATTCTAGGAAAGAGACAAGACTACTTTCCTAAGTTCAGTGATGACACTGAGCCTGATCTTTTGCCATTCAGGGAAAGTTGACTTTGGTTGATAAGGACTTCGTCTTATCTGATTCAAACTTATCCCGCCTTGTCCCGCTCTTTCTTCAGTCTTTACATCCTTCAGTCTTCTGCTTCAGTTTGTCTTCAGTGTAAGAGTTGGAGAGGAGTCTTAGGGATTCAGTGAGTTATTGTCATCACTCACTGAATCCATCATCTTCTTCTTGACTCAGTCTTCACCCTTTAAGTTCCTCCTTACTGAGTGGAGAGACTTCTTCTTCGCCTCGTACTGAGTATCCTGAAGATGACTCACTGAGAGACTATGCACTCAGTGACCTGTTAGTGTTTAACGGACTAAACACTTGGGTTATTTTCTATTCAAATCCTAGATTAAGGGGTTTGGGTATTTACTGAACCCAACAGATACTTTTATTCTCACCCTAAATCTTTCTCTCCCAAAACTGTGTAAAAAAAATGGTTTCCATTCCTAACTTTGAGAAACTAAAAAAAGCTTGTGGATCTGATGAGCTTCATCACTGCTTCAAGTTCTTGTTTGTGCAAGAACAGGGTGAGTATGAAGGGTTTATCATGTTCTTGGGTGAAAAATGTGATGATGTTCGTCGCATGATCGATAAAAGAGCTGAGTTGCTTGAAGAAGGTCATAGGTTTAGTCCGTTTGATGATGTAGCTGCTGATGGTCTCCAGTGTTTGGAGGAGGCGCATGCCAGGGATCGCCAGATTTTGGCTGGCTTGATTGCAGTCCTGGATCTGGCGCGTAAAGGAAGGGTAGAGAAAAACCGTCATGTGTTCACGATGGAGATGTACGATTAGGGTGTTCTGTTTGGTTTGTTGATGGTTGTGTGTTTGTTTGTTGGATCTGTCTTATGATGTTGCATGTTTGGTTAATAGTATGTTGTTAATCAGTTAGCTATTATCTGTAACTTATGTTTTATATGAATAAGAGTTACCACTTTTCTGTTTATTAATTGTGTTGTGTTCAATACTTAATTAAAGACCTAGTGGTCATTGGATATCATTTCCGATGTTCAAAACTCAAGTGTAACTAAAGATAGTTATAATCATAAAATTACTGATGCAGTTAATCTACCGGGTAGCCTAACACAATTCTAATACACTAATTAAGTAAATATAACTTGTTCTATATATTGTACATATATTTATCGTTGAGATTTTATATACAGAAGCAAATTCATAGAAAAAAGTATGATCTACTTATAAGTTGGTATTTTTGTCTAAATAAGAGTATAAGAAGAAATCACCTCGCAAATTATCTTTATCCAATTTGCAACCTGGGCAAACGTCGTATTAGGACAGTAGTTTGATCCGCATTTTCTGGAATCTCCTCCATTTTTGCTGAAACAACATCGGCTGATCTTCGTTTACAATGAAGCTTAAAATCTGGGCAGGAATCATAAGTGGTGATCAGTATCCGACCAAGAAAAATGATCCCAGTACACCAGTGCCAGGAGTCTTTTTTTCTTGGCCGAATATTGCTCACCACATTTCCGAATATTGCTCACCACATTTCTTTTCCCAAAGGCAACCAGAAACAAAATAGGGAATCGGTTTAGCATGACTGAAATTTAAATTCGACATTAACAAAAGCAATACATATCAAAGACCTTCACCCACCTCTGCTCGCCTACAACTCTGTGATTTTAGCCTTCAAATGTTGCACCTCACACGTAACATTCCACTTCTTGCTTAAACATATGAAAACAAATTAAGACCCAAAGGCATCCAATTTACATATGTTTTTTTTAAACATAAAGCTCCATTTATCTAATGCATGCCAGTATCAGCAACAATCGATTCCATTCTAGTATTAAAAAAATGTTTTTGGAACATTGTATAAAGCTACTATAAAAGTAAAGTTAATACTAAACAGACTTGCAGCAGTACTTTACACAGGACCAAACAATCCTTAAAGTACCACTACCAAAGTCAGTAGAAAACACAGTTGATGATTATTTCTGATCTAAGTTTACGGAAGATCACATTAGACAAAATCGAAGTTGAAAGAACTTGTCAAAATTATCTATCATTTTTTATTTACCATTGTCTCAGAGCGTACATCCATTTATCATTGGAGGCCGGAAACTGTAAGATTTAACAAAGATAATTACGAATTGGTAGCATATATTTTTAACCATTAAGGTTAATAAAGTAGACGGGCTTGCTAATGGCATGAAATAATAGTTTTGCCACTACTAATGTTACTCCTTATTTTAACAGCATAATCGGGAATGACATCATAACGTTGACTTGGGTTAAATAATTTTAATGTATAGAATATAAAAAAGCACATTACCATCTGTCAATACAAAAAAGGTTACGAAAAGAACATCGTTACTTTGTTTATCAGCAGCAAAAGTTACGAACATTTGGCCAATGCATTCTACAATGCAGTTTTCCATACCACATCAATGGGTACTATATTAAATCCCACTTACCAACTAACCAATAACACAAAATACTAAAGTTCGTTCAGGTCTAACGTAGCATAATCAAATTTCAGCCAGGAAAAAAAAACCAGAAACTCGTGTAATCGTAGAGGTTCCTGCTCAGATTTAACTTTCTGCTGGCCCATTATCCAATGCATCTGACTGGCTAGGAAATAGGCTCAACGCACTGCTAGTTTATACCCAATTTTCCATCTAATTTAAACTTGGCTTGGGCCTACAGTAATGAACACAAATCCATAGAAATAAAGAAAATAGTACTAATAGACGTGTGTTAATATGAAAAGCAACGAACGTTTGTAAATACCGGCCACCAATTTTTCATATACCTGTAGAGTGTCGTTCGTCTGCACTTTCCTCTTAATGTTCAGATTCGATCAAAATAAAGACGCTTAAACAAAGGTCGGGGTCCTCATGTTTCCCTAAATAAAGAGAAACACAAACCATAAGAAAACTAAAAAAAACTTTTTTATACATATCGATAACAAATAAAAGAAATTGTTTCATTTGTATCGGCATATACACAACATTATTTCTAGATAACGGCTACATACAAAAACTTGAACCCCAAAATCAAAGCGTTGCGCAAAGGAAAAAAAAATGTAAAATCGAAATATTACCGATGGCTTAATGCAAAAGTCACTTTATATAACAACGTTAATCCTCATTCGCCTTCCTACACAAAAACAACAACAAAAACAAACAAAAGTCAGGTTAAACCAAAAGCTACATGAAAACTAACCAATTGAAAAAAATCCGTAAACAATATAAACAACCTAAAAACATACCTTTAATTGTTGATCACTGGCAGTCATGCCGATGGTTTGTTTTGTCTAAAAGTTTTCATTTAAAACATGTACAAATAGCAGCCGTAGTTCTATGACTCGTTACACCTATATAATTTGTTTCCACTGGATTGTATAAAATATTATTAGTACATCTACTAAAAAAATTAGTTGTAGAATCTGTACGGTAAAAAATGAATAGGTTGTGTACCCTGAATGAAGCGTGACCTTTTATAGCGTCTATTAGCAGTGGTTCTATTACTCAGTTGACCTGTACAATTTCTCTGTACTGAATTATGGAAAACATCATTAGTGCATTCATTAAAGAAGAAACCGGTAAATTCTCTATGCTAAGAGAGTAAGAAGTTATATACCTTGAATGAACCGAGGAATTTTTGAACGCGCATTTTTGGTCCCTCGAAATAACCAAATTACTTTGTATGAGTGGCGGTTCTTCTATTGTTGTGCCATCATAGCTGCCATCTGGGCTGCAGAACAATATAAAACTGTATAAGTATGAAAAGCAAAACGTATTCAAAAACATGAGCCATACAATAAATTGGTGACACAAAAAATGGATCAAACATGTTCATGAACTCATTCTTTATGATTGATACCAGTAACAAAATCTTCAAAACTTACCTGATCTTAACCATTGAATAATAGAAGTTGGTAATGAACCAATTATAAATCTCAGGAACCAATTTATGGTTCCAACTACGGCCTAAAGGAATCTCCAATAAAATACAAACCAACCATAAAAAGGTCGTTGTTTAACTTACACGTTGAAACTATTAAACCATATAGAAAGCTATCATTCAGTTTGAATCAATGAAACATCCACATACATACCTGTATCGTTAGACAATGTAAACCAAACTCTTTGTTACTTTGAGACCTAACGGAAACTACCTGAGTACACAAAGGTAAGCTAAATAATAGTGGGTTTACGCTTAAAGATATGGTTGATTATGCCTGAAGGTTTTCGATCGAGCCTCAATCCATCTATACTGATACAATTTGATTTGGGGATTTTTTCTGCATCTATGATTTGAATGGGTATATGTGTGTGTGTGGAAAGTTCTCGTTGTGTGTGGATTGTGTAACCAGGGGACAGAATACTTCGCGTCTATCACAAAGTATACAAACCGAAAAGGGCAGCTGTTGGGCCAAATAAGCCTGCTAATGGATCATCAAAACGACAATTAGGACGACAAAACGACGTCGTTTTACACGTGGTTTAATATATATATTAATACTGTGTTTGCCAAATTAATTCTTAAACATATGGTTTTCTTTTTATTAAGTATGAAAAATATTAATTAATTCTTAAACATATGGTTTTTTAGAAAGAGAAATGACAGGTATGACAAAAAAATAATAATAATAAAAAATAAAAAATAACAAAAATTGTGTTTAAATTTACATGTTAGCGTTATGTTGATTGCAAGCATTTCTTAACAAATTGATAAATTATTGGCACGCTATGCATGTTTATATTCATCCTAATCGTCTATCTTGGGAAATAAAGAAACAACAATATAGACATTGCGTAACCAAATAGTGTATACTGCTCTCTCGAATAGGCATCGACGTGTCGTCGAAAATCTATTTTTTTATACAAACTATAAACAAATTTAGAACTTTGGATGATTATTGATTTTCATACATACCAAGTAAATATAAACTTTATTGTATAACTATTGGCGTATTGCCAGTCTTGATGCATTTTCCACAAGGCCGTGACCGTTAAACTTTAATCGAAGATTCGAAGTTGACTTTGTGCATAGTATTTCTATGTCCGTCCTTAATTTTGCCGTCTATATTTTTGTTGTAACTCAGCTTTTATACTATAGTTACGTAGTCAAATCAACTCATTGTCCTTTGCAAATAACTATACCATAATGTACAAGCATCTATGCTCACTCCAAAGAAATATAGACAAAGATACATGTTCAAAACTTCACTTTCAGCTACTATTATATATGGATATCGTCGTAAAATCTTACACCATTTAAGTTCCGCAGAAGTTGAATGAAATATTGTATCGACTCTAATTCTAACAACAATGGCACAACTAATATCTTTTCTTTCAAAGTTGTGTTTAATCATATTGATAGCGCTAACTTGTGTGTCTGCAAAACGTTTCAGAACGACCAAGTTAGGTGCTAAAAGTATATTTTTGCCAACAAAGGTTAATGTCGAAAGTACAATTGACTTGCAAGAGTACCAAGTTTATAACTACACACAAACATTAGATCACTTCAACTTTAATCCTGAAAGCTACACGACTTTTCAACAACGGTATGTCATTTACCCTAAACATTGGGGTGGGCCCACTAACAATTCGCCGATCTTCGTTTATGCTGGGGAGGAGACCAACATCATGAGCGATGTAAAGTATCTTGGATTCGAGTGTGTGATTGCTTCACGGTTCAATGGTCTTTTGATCTATATTGAGGTAAGTTTTGGTGTTAACTTACTATTTTTAGCAGAAGTCGATCCTTATACATTTACGGTATTTACTTACATTTGCAGCATCGATACTATGGGACTTCAATGCCATTTGGAACAAAAGATGAAGCGTATAAAAGCACTAACACTCTTGGATACTTTACTTCGGAACAAGCTTTAGCAGATTACGCTCAAATAATCATCGATGTTAAGAAGAATATGTCTGCAGAAAATTCTCCCGTCATAGTTGTTGGAGCGTCATATGGTGGAAGTAAGCTATACTTCGAAAAAATATTGATTTTTGGCCTTATATAACCTCATCGGCCAATAAAAGACCGAAAAAAAAAGAGGTGAAAGTATAAAACTAAAATTGGGGTACGTATAAAGTATGTCGTGTACAAGTTGCATATCTAAGACCATACAATATACCAAATCGACCATGCTAATGTATTTTGAATTTGAGCTCACTTTTGTCAAATAATAGGTATATATTGTTATACAAAATTGTTGATCTTTTTTTTTTTTTTTTTTTTTTTTTTTTTTTCAGTGCTCGCTTCGTGGTTTCGACTGAAATATCCGCACATTGCCTATGGAGCATTTGCGTCATCGGCTCCAATCCTCAATTTTCTGGGACTAACTCCTGAAAATGGATATGATTCTGTTGTTTCAAAGGACATCAATGTAAGTAATGAGACCGAAAAAAGAAATCGTTCGAGCACTTATAGTGATGGCTTCAGAGTTGGAAAATCTACTAACTAAAACAAGTTTTATACGCACAGAGTACAAGTACGACTTGCTACAACACGATGCGAGAATCATGGTTTGAAATCGATAGAGTTGCTGCTCAACCGGGTGGTCTTTTAAGCCTCTCACAAACGTTTAACACATGCTTGTAAGTTGTATCAAATTAAACCTTTTCCATTTTGTTCATATTATTTTGTATTACATTAGATGTCTAAATTTATAATCGGATCATGAAGGCCAATGAACACGACGACTAAGGATCTTAAGTACACTATTAGATGTTCTGGCTCAATATGACACCCCTTCAGATAACTACTTACAAACTTTTTGCAATGCAACCGATGGTGCTGGAGAGAATACTTACATTCTCGACAAAGTCGTGGCTGGATTTAGTTCAATCTATGGAACAAAATGCAAGACTTTATTTGATGAAGGATTCAACAAATCTTTTGGATGGGATTGGCAGGTACACAATACCCGAATATTTGAAATACCATTCTAGCTTTTTTAAATGTTTATAACATAGCGAAATCAAAATTGTGCCGCATATATACATCAAATAAGATCTAAATTGGTCTTTTTTCGTTACAAAGTCATGTACAGAGATGGTAATGCCAATGGGACGTGGGGAAAACGATACAATCTTTCAAGCAGATCCTTTCGACTTGGAAAAATACACCGAGGAATGCCAACAAGTCTTTGGTGTCACACCGAGATCTTATTGGGAACCTATAGAGTTTGGAGGCTATGTACGATAATTTTCTCTTCCATCCTTCGTTAAATCTTTTTAAAGTTTTTAACTATAAGCATTTTATAAGTAAAGCTTATGCACAACTTTATATCATGTTACAAGGGTATAAAAAC